>JAIUZE010073332.1:0-108585 GCA_022085475.1 Heliosperma pusillum | reverse complement strand
GTGGAAGAGGATCTGGATTTGAGAGAGCTTAACCTCCGCCAATGTCGGCGGAAGATTGGTGATGGCCACTATTCTGCTGCTGTTAGGGTGCTTTCTTCCTCTGGCGTAGCCCCCTACTCTGATGCCACTCTTGGTGCTTTGCGAGAGAAGCACCCGGCCGTCCCATCTCCTTCCTTGCCTCCTTTGCCTGTGGATCATCATTCTCTTGTTGCCTCTTCGGCTGTGATTTTGGATATGATTCGTAGTTTCCCACGTGGCACTTCTTGTGGGAGGGATGGGTTTCGTGCCCAACACCTCATGGACTGCTTGAGTGGCGCTGCTGTGGCTATCTCTGATGATCTGATCACTTCTATTACTAGGGTGGTCAATCTTTTTCTTGAGGGCAGATGTCCGCAAGTTCTTGGTGAGTACATTGCCAGCGCTCCGCTCACGCCGCTTGTTAAACCTGGTGGTGGTGTTCGTCCTATTGCTGTTGGCACCGTCTGGAGACGTCTTGTTTCTAAGGTAGGTGCTTGTTTGGTTGGTCCTTCTTTGTGTTCTTATGTTGCTGGTCTTCAGTTTGGGGTTGGGGTGTCCGGTGGAGGAGAGGCTGTCTTGCATGCCTTGAATCGGTTCATTGAGGCTCGTGGTGGGGATGCGGGGCTTTCTATGTTGCTGGTTGATTTCCAGAATGCTTTCAACCTTGTTGATCGTGTTACCATGCTTCTAGAAGTTCGCCGTCGTTGCCCGATTCTTTCCCGTTGGGTGGAGTTCTGTTACTCTCGTCCTGCCCGTCTTTTTTATGGGGAACATTGTTTGTGGTCTTG
Organism: Heliosperma pusillum; assembly: GCA_022085475.1. Lineage (NCBI taxonomy): Eukaryota > Viridiplantae > Streptophyta > Magnoliopsida > Caryophyllales > Caryophyllaceae > Heliosperma > Heliosperma pusillum. Next base: position 107,779 of record JAIUZE010073332.1, on the reverse strand, counting down.
TCAGGGAGTCCAGCAGGGTGATCCTTTGGGCCCCTTGCTTTTCACTTTGGTTTTGCATCCCTTGGTGTGCAAGATACGGGACTCTTTTGATTTGAGTTTGCAGGCTTGGTACTTGGATGATGGCACCATTGTTGGGGATACTGTGGAGGTGGGGAAGGTGTTGGATTTGATTATGGCAGATGGTCCTCAGTTTGGTCTCCATCTTAATGTCGCTAAGACTGAGGTTTTTTGGCCTACTGAGGATCCCCGGAGTCGACTTCCTGGTGTTTTCCCTCCTTCTATTGCCCGGCCTTTGCGTGGTGTCTCTGTTTTAGGTGGGCCTGTCAGTATTTTCCCTAGTTTTGGCAGTGAGCTTGTGGCAAAGAGAGTGACTAAGACCATCGAGCTTATGGATTAGGTTGCTAGAATTGAGGACCCGCAATGTGAGCTGCTTCTGCTTCGAGCTTGTACTGGTATTTCTAAGCTCTACTTTACCCTCCGTACTTGTTCGCCGAGAGTCTTTGGGTCTGTCCATCTCCGTTTTGATGCAGCACTTCGTTCTAGCTTGGAACGCATTGTCACCGCGTCTAGGCCAGGTTTTGGGGATTGGCAGTGGCGCCTTGCCACTTTCCCTTTTCATCTTGGTGGGCTCGGTGTTTATGCTGCCGGGGATGTGTTGTACTATGCTTTTTTGGCGTCCCGTTTGCAGTCTGCCGATTTGCAGGCTAAGCTACTTCGGCCTTCTGGTATTGTGGATGCTGGTCCTACTTTTGATGATGCCTTGCAGGTGTTTTCGGAGACTACAGGTTCTACTTTATTGCGTGATCCCAGTGAAATCGCTGCCCCTAAACTTATGAAAAAATTGGCAGATATATATTTTGCGAGGATTGCTGCTACTGCAGAATCTGTTTACTCTTTGACGCCGCGTCAGCTTGCATTGTGGAAGTCCCAGCTTGGTGCTCACTCCTCTGATTGGCTGCGTGCAGTTCCTATCTCTGGGTTGGGTCAGACTATGGACGGGAGGACTTACCGTAGTGTGCTGGGATATCGTCTGGGTGTTCCTTTATTCGTGGTATCTAGGCCTTGTCCTTCTTGTTCTCGGGTTTTTGCTGATGATTTTTATGGGGACCACGCTGTCTCTTGTGCTGGCACTGTTGGGGTCAAGCATCGACATAACCTTGTTCGTGACACCTTATTCGACATTTGCTATAGGTCTGGTATTTATTCGGGTAGGGAGGTGGATATCGGTTTAGTTGACGGACACGGCGGATCTCTTCGTCCTGCGGTTTTGCTGCTTTATTCCTGGGATAGAGGGCGTGATGTGTGTGTTGATTTGACAGGGTCTTCCCCCTTGACGCAGACTGGGCTGACCAATTTTGTGCCGGGACGGGTTGTCGCTGATGCTGCTCAGCGCAAGTGTGCTAAGTATAGGGATTTGTGCGCGGCTGCTGGATATGGTTTCCTACCCTTCTCTTTTTCTTCACTTGGGGAGTTGGGTTCGGACGCTATTGACTTGCTCAAGCGGATCCAGAAATTCTCGGTATCTCAGGATGCTGGGGCTCGGGTGGCCGCTTATATCTTCACTAGACTTAGTTTTTCTATAGCTAAGGGGGTGGGGGCCCAGATTGTCTCTCGGCTCCCCACCAACTTCTTGTAAACTTTACATTTTTATTTTAATGAAAGCTGCGCGCATCATAATAACAAAAAAAAATAAAAAATAAAAAATAAAAAAATAAAAAATAAGAATAATAATAATAATAATAATAATAATAATAATAATAATAATAATAATAATAATAATAATAATAATAATAATAATAATAATAATAATAATAATAATAATAATAATAATAATAATAATAATAATAATAATAATAATATTTGCGATCCTAAACTTATATTTTGGCAGATATATATTTTGCGAAACTTATGAACCTAGTGAAATCGCTGCCCCTAAACTTATGAAGAAACTGGCAGATATATATTTTGCGAGGATTGCTGCTACTGCGGAATCTGTATTCTCTTTGACACCGCGTCAGCTTGCGTTGTGGAAGTCTCAGCAGGGTGCCCACGCCTCTGATTGGTTGCGCGCGGTTCCTATCTCTGGGTTGGGTCAGACTATGAACCGGAGGACTTACCGTAGTGTGCTGGGGTATCGCCTTGGTGTCCCGTTATTCACGGTATCTAGGCTTGTCCTGCTTGCTCTCGGGTTTTTGCTGATGATGTGTATGGGGACCACGCTGTTTCTTGTACTGGTACTGTGGGGGTTAAGCATCGGCATAACCTCGTTCGTGACACCTTATTCGACATATGCTATAGGTCTGGTATTTCTTCGGGCAAGGAGGTTGATATCGGTTTGGTTGACGGGCATGGCGGATCTCTTCGACCTCCGGATTTGCTACTTTATTCGTGGGATAGAGGGCGTGATGTCTGTGTTGATTTGACAGGGTCTTCCCCCTTGACTCAGACTGAGATGTCTGATTTTGTGCCGGGACGGGTTGTTGCTGATGTACTAAGTATAGGGATTTATGCGCGACTGCTGGCTATGGTTTCCTACCCTTCTCTTTTTCTTCGCTTGGGGAGTTGGGCTCGGATGCTGTTGACTTGCTTAAGCGGATCCAGAAATTCTCGGTATCTCAGGATGCTGCGGCTCGGGTGGCCGCTTATATCTTTACTAGGCTTAGTTTCTCTATGGCTAAGGGGGTGGGGGCTCAGATTGTCTCTCGGCTCCCTACCAACTTCTTGTAGACTTTACTTTTTATTTTAATTAAAGCTGCGCGCATCTTAAAAAAAAAAAAAAAAAAAAAAAAAAAAAAATAATAATAATAATAATAATAATAATAATAATCTCTATTTTAATGAAGGAGGGTTTGATGTAAAGGAGGTCTTAGCCTGAAACAAAGCATGCTTGGCTAAATGGATTTGGCACCTTACTCAGCAGCAGGAGGGTTTATAGGTTAAGTGGAACCTTGCTTACATTTTCCCAACCGGTGCAATCTGGAATAGTCAGAGTAAGGATAGGTTCTCTGAAAGTATGAGAAGTATCCTTAGCATTAAGGAGGAGATTCTGCTCAAGACTGGCAGTATTGATGTTGCTGAGGCTCTTTTGTTTGATTGGTCTCCTCAGGGAAGGTTTCAAATTGGTAGAGCCTATAATTGGTTCAGAGGGCACTATAATTGTCTTCCTGGAGTTCATGCTCTGAAGCACAGGTTTGTAATCCCCAGTCATGGGATTATAACCTCGCTTGCTGTCCAAAACCAGTTGCCTACAATTGACAGGATTACTAGAAATGGTTTGGTTTTGGTTAACAGATGTGTCCTGTGCAAGATGGAGAGTGAAAGTCACCAGCATCTTTTCTTCAATTGCTCGTATTCTAAGCTGGTTTGGAATGTTAAAGCTTGGATTGGCATCACAGGTAGAGGGAGTGACTGCAAAACTGAATTGTATTGGATTAGCAGGAACAAAGCAACGCACCATTGGAAAGCAGGCTAGTATAAGGGGAGTATTGCTGCGGTTTGCTATAAGCTATGGCAAGAAAGGAACTCTAGGATCTTTGGAGGGAAGGAGAGTTAAGAGCAACAACTCATTACTAGTATAATGTTTCTTATTAGTGCTAGAGTTTTAAGCAATTGTAAGGTTAAGCATTTTCATCACATAGTGAATAGTCTAAATAGGCTTTAGGTGTCCTTTAGCTTAGTGGTTTTATCTTGTATGAATGTTTTCCTTTATTTCCCTTTAATGGATGAATGAAAAGGAGGAATTTTCTTGCAAAAAAAAAAAAAAAAAAAAAAAAAAAAAAATAATAATAATAATAATAATTCTCGGTATCTCTGGATACCGGGGCTCGGGTGGCCGTTTATTTTTTTACTAGACTTAGCTTTGCTGTTGCTAAGGGAGTAGGGGGTCAGATTGTCTCTCGGCTTCCTACCAATTTCATGTAAACTTTTATTTTTCGATTAATGAAAGCTGCGCGCATCTTTCAAATAAAAATAATAATAATAATGTTCAGTTTAGTAAAGTTTAGATTTCATAAGTTCTATTCAATTAAGTAAAATTAAGTTTAGAAAAGTTCAGCTCATATAAGTTTAGTTTAGTTCAGTTAAGTTCCTATAAGTTCATTTCAGCTCCTATAAGTTAAGTTCAGAAAAGTTCAGCTCCTATAAATTCAGTTCGGAAGAGTTCAGCAAAATTCGGCCCTAAAGAACGGGGCCTTACTCACATTAAGGGCTTGAACTGGCCTTTATACTCATTTCTGCTTCCTCTTAACTTCTTCCTTTCACAAGTCCTGTTTCTTGCACATTTCATCACATATCTCATTCATTTCTATTCATTACATCGAGTTGGTTTCCATTCATAATGAATAATTTGATACTGAGAAATATCTAACTCATCGATAAACCTAATAGAATCAGGTAAATGTTTTCCAATTTTTACTTTGAGAATCACCCTTGCATAGCCAACAAATGTCTTATCCTGTGTATTGACATTTAGCCTCGCAGTTTCCTCGATTAACCCTGCATGTTTCATCAAAACAAGTCCCCAGAATTAGAGATTTAACCCATACATTCTTATCCAAATAGGAACCATATCAATAAACTCTTTTACCAGGTTAGCAGTAAGTGTCCATTCTTTGATAATCAAAGGCTTATTATAGAAAAATATAGGCCCAATTTGCAGAACAAACTTCTTTTTTGCCTCCCTTTTAAAACGCACTAAAAATAATCCATTAGATAGAAAGAAAATCATGGTCTCAGCATTCCACAGTCTCTTAATATAACCAGCAATGTTTTATTGTGCTATCATGGTATTGTTAAGCATGAAGCATGAAGGGACTTAGCCGTAAACATGGATTTTGATGTCGTTAATAATATTGGTGGTACTTATGGTATCATTTATTTGAGGATTATCGATATTGTATATTTAAAAGGAATGGGGTTATAGAGGGAAATTTTTAGTATGTATGATTGTGAAAGTATTGACAGTTTTGAGAGTGAGCGAACTTCAAGGATGGAGTTCATTTCGAGCTCGATAATTAGCTCATCTCAAGCATTGTAATAATTCATATGGGTGATTGCTATTGCATAAGGAATTGTTTTGACGAATTGACGATGGATGTATTAGTGAGTGATATGGTGGTGTAACGATATGTACATTGGGGTGTTGTACGTGTAATTGGTTGTATTAGTGTGATGACATTTGGTAGTATTATAGATATATTAATGTTTAGTGTTGTCGTAATGTTATTGGTTATGTGTTGATTTTGACGTCGCTAGAGGAAGGAGGTATGTATTGTGTCGGTAAGGGTGAACTTCAAGGATGGAATTCATTTTTAAGGAGCGAAGACTGTAATACTACTTGTATATATATCGAGTAAGAATTTCATAATCATTTTTTCTAACCCAAATTCATTTCCTAACCTCCCGTAATCATTATACTTCTCCTAACCATCCTTATGAGAAGATTGATCGCGACTATGGACTAGGGCGTCATGTGTTATCACCCCTTGCTTCTCCTTTTGCGTAAGTCACCGATATAGCTTTTATAATTACTTTTCATTGAGTCTAACCCGAGAATATGGGAAGTGTGGAATATTGTGATTATATGGGTATTAATAGGATTTATATTAATAGTATATGTAATTGTATCTTATAGGTAATAGGTGGAAGGGTTGTGAGTGGTGGTTGCATTATAATAATTGGTCAGGTTGCTATTGTCATTGATTTTTATGCTTTCATTGCTAAAAGGTGGGGTTTGCTGACTCATAGACTGATATGTATCGTTTTTATATGATTTTACACCCTAATTTAGCTCAAAAGGTAGGGTTTGCTTACTCAGTTACTGATATGTCTAGTTTTTATATAATTTTACTCACTAATTTAGCTCAATTTTACATGATTATTATACTTTGTTTAATACATTTGTGAGCTAATTACGTCTTCAAGGTGTATTGCTCGTGTTTGCTACATTTTGTAGGAATCTAAGCATTTAGAGGCTTTTTCCTAGCACATTAGCAAGCATCAAAGTTCACTAAGGTAAAGGGAAGCAAGATGGACCATGGAAGGATATTATGGGAAATGACAAGCCCAAGCATGAAGATTTGTGAAATGGGTTGATGTACAAATAAGAAACCAAAATAAAGCCCAACTTAAGGAGTCCACATAACTCAACATAGGGATGCTCTTTGGATGCTCATGGGATACCAAACTGAGTAATTAACCAGAGAATAAAGGAGCTTAAAGACGCATCATAGGATTCCTTAAGCATTTAATCAAGTCATTATAGAAATATACCCGGATTAGTGAAACCCCGATCAGGGTGGCCTGTCCCCGATCGGGGTTGGGGTGATGTGGGATTTTTACATTTCAAGTCCTCTCCCTATATAAAGGAGAAGGACTTCGACACTATAGATCATATTTCTCACGCATCTTCTTACATACCTTTACACATTTCCCATAGAATTCTCTTCATAATTTAGCGCAAGTTTCCAATTTAAGAATTATTGTCTTGTTTTAAGTTAAGTTTTCTTTAGTTCACAAACAAATGTTGGTTACATTTCAAGTTAGAATTCAATCTTTCCATTCAAATTATTTGGGTTATTTCTTCTTCATTTCCGAGTTATACTTATCTATTGCGGTAATTTTAATTCCAGTTTTATGTTACTATTCACTTTCGTCATTTACATTACAAGTCATTTAGTTAATCTCATCACTAGTTAATCAATATTTCATTGTTATTTACATTAGACTTGTTAGTAGTAATTTCATTCCAACACTTAATGTATCACATTATATTAAAAAGTTATTTTCTTTTATAATACTATATTCATCATGTTTATTATACCATATATTATTAGTTTAATTATCAACACGAGTAAGTAGTTTCATTTATCTAGGAATTAAGGATGCCATGAACAATTAGTAAGTTGTAAATGTTAAAATAAGGATGAATTAATATTGATTAATTGTTTCTATCACATACTTGTATTGTTTTGTTAGCCTTTGTTATTTGGCCAATTTCTTTGATTAAATTTGTTAATTTATTCTAAAAGTCGAGAAGCACAGAATCGGATTAGACTAAGTATGTGTAGTAGAACGACCTAGTCAAAACGAAAGTTCTCTAGGACCCGACCTAAGGTTGACACTAATATCGAGAGATGGATGTCTTTAGCCTAAGAAATTAACAATATTAAGAATTCCTATGTTTAACATGAGCATTTACGTATTTGCATGTGTGACCCGATTCCCCTAGAATCTTTTAATATTATTTAATTTACATCATATTTTTTAGCTAAACATCAAAACCAAACCAATCATTAAACCAACATTGACAGAAGTCTTTTCATAGTATTTCATAGCGCAATTCCCGTCTCCTTGTGTTCGAGCCCTCATACTACATTAATTTGTGTCAAGGGAAATTTATCTTTGATTAGGTGTGCGACATAGCCTATCAAATTTTGGCAACGTTGCCGGGGAAACAGTTTTATTGCGTTTTTGATTTGTAGTTTTTTATCTTGTTTTTTTCCTTGTCTTGAGGAACACTTGTTCCTTGAGACCGTACATACAATTTCCTTGAAGTTTGTTGCCTTGTGCCTAGGGCTTCTCGTGAGGAAGAATTACTTTCACCGGATTCCGAGCCCGAGAAAACCTTTTGTAGAAGACGACGCTTTTGGAAAGAAGTAAAAGAAGCCGCTTCTCCCATGCTAGTTGAAAGTGCTAGAAAATCTTACTTAGATGTTCTGGAAGATCTTGAAAAGGAGGAGGTTTCTAGTTCATCATCATCACCACCACCTCACCAACTAAGAAGATGGTGAAACTTTCCGATCATTCCAAACCCACCGCGGCTATGCTTCCGGCCAGTATCACCACCACTCAAATTACCGCCCCGGAATTTGAGATCAAACTGGCTTTCATTAGCCTTGTGGAGAGGAAGCAATTTGGGGGAAGTCCTTTGGAGGATCCCAATTTGCATGTGCAAAACTTTTGTGACTATTGCTCCATGATTCGACAAACGGGTGTCACTGAAGCCCAAATTAGGGAAATACTTTTCCCTTTCTCTTTGAAGGACAAGGCAAAAATTTGGATCACTAGCCTAGATCGTACCACTATAGGAGTCACCAATTGGGAGATATTGGCCCTTGCCTTCTATCAAAAGTTTTTTCCACCCGAAAAAACTCAAACTTTGAGGAGCCAAATCACGGGATTCGATCAACAAGCTCTTGAGAACTTATATGAAGCTTGGGAGAGGTACAAGGAGTTCCAAAGGCAATGCCCACATCATGGGTTAGATGCTTGGTTCCTTGCCATAACATTCTACAATGGGTGTTGTGCCGAATTCCGAAGGATTCTTGATTCCGCCAACAATGGGCGGTTTGATCAAATTGACACGGATATTGCTCATGCCACAATTGAATCCATGGTGATCCATGATGCCCAATATGTCAATTCTCGGAGTGCACCCATCAAAGGAGAAGAGGAATTTTCCGACACTAGAATTTTGAAAAATCAAATCCTTTTGATTCAAGAAAAGTTGGAGGCTCAATAATCCGGTTCATCAACTCAATGTTGTGTCTTCTACTAGCCAAATTGTTGTTTACGAAAGTTGCGGCGGTGCGAGTCATTTCTCTACTCTATGCCAAGCTACTATGGAGGGGGTATGTGCCTTTCAAACTTTTAAGCAAATTTCTTATCCACCGGGTACCTTTTCCAATACTTACAACCCAAACACAAAATATCACCCCAACATGTCTCACAAAAGCAACAATGTGCTCAATCCTTAACCCCACCAAAAGTATGTGCCTCAACCTCAACAAAATGCCTATGTCCTACAACAAAGTTTCAATTTTTCACCGGTCTATCAAAATCAAAACTAGTAACAAAGACCACCAATACAAAACTCTCAACCAAACCAAGTTCCACCACCCTAAAATGTCGAACAAAACAACCAAGACCGTAAACTTGAGGCCTTTGTAATGCAATTGGCTAAGACCCAATCAGAAATTTTGGCTCAACTTCAAAAGAATGATCAAAGTCATGGTGCCGCAATCAAAATGGTAGAACAACAAATGGCTCAAGTAGCCGCTTCTAGCTCTCAAAGAAGAACGGGTCAAATACAACCTCAAGGTGAGCAACCACATGATACTCTCAATTCAATCACCTTCAGAAGTGGTACAAAGTATGATGAGCCACCCATGAAGGACAATGAAAAGGTGCTTGTTGAGTTGGACGTTTCTCCTAGTCGTAATAAAGACTAGGTTATGCCAAAGAAGGTGGATGATCCCATTGTGGTTGAGCAAGTCAAAGATGTGGAGGATGCTCCTCCAAATAAGGATATTGAGACAAAGGAGCCGGAAAAAGTCAAAGTGCCTTTCCATCATATATTGGCAAAGCATCAAAAGAACACTCAATTCGCTAAATTCATGGAAGTTGTGAAGAACCTCAAGGTAACCGTTCCTTTTACCGAATTAATCACTCAAATGCCTTCTTACACTAAGTTCATGAATAATATTTTAAGTAAGAAGAGGACTTTTGACGAAGTAGAAACTATAGCCTTCACCGCTGAGTGTAGTGCTCTTTTGCAAAACAAGTCCTCTCCTAAGTTAAAAGATCCCGGTAGTTTTTCCATTCCTTGCACAATTGGTACCTATCAAGGTGATAGAGCTTTATGCGATTCAGGTGCTAGTGTAAGTGTCATTCCTTCCTCTATTTGTGCTAAGGTTAATATGGGAGTCTTGAAATGTACTAGTGTCACTTTGCAAATGGTGGATCGTTCTGATAAAACGCTCTTTGAGAGTTTTGAAGGATGTTCCCGTCAAATTTGGTAAAAATTTTATTCCGATTGATTTTATTGTTCTTGACATGGCCGAAGATGCCAAAATCCCAATCATTTTGGGAAGACCCTTTTTAAATACCACGGGTGCGGTAATTGATATCAAGAATGGTAAGATTGCATTGAAAGTGGGTGACCGATAAGGTCACATACAATTTGAATAGTGTCATGAAGAGTTCAATGTTAGAAGAGTCTTGCTTTTCTATTGATGTTTTGGTTGTTGTTGACATTGTTATAGATGACTCTATCTCACGGACTTCGCCTAAAGACCCTTTGGAGGCACTCTTGCTATTATAATCATTTGCAGGTGATAATGAGATTGGGATTGAGGAGATGGATGCTTTGGAGAATGAATTGGATAGAGAAGAGTTATCATTGGAGGAAAGCTCACACTTTGTAGGTTTGGTTTCTACGCCTCAAGACCTTGAGGTAGAGAAACCCGAACTTAAATCCCTCTCATCTAATTTGAAGTAATCATTTTTAAATGATGAGGAAATGTGTCCGGTAATTGTTGGTGCTAATTTGAGCGAGAGTCAATTGTCTTCATTGCTTTATGTTTTAAAATCTCAGAAGAAAGCTATTTGTTATAAACTAGATGATTTAAAGGGCATAAGCCCCGAGTTTTGCATGCATAGAATCCATCTAGAGGAAGATCATAAACCATTTGTCCAAGGTCAAAGACGACTAAATCCTAACATGCAAGAAGTGGTTAAAAAGGAAGGGCTTAAGTTATTAGATGCAGAAATTATTTATGCAATTTCCGATTCCAAATGGGTGAGTCCGGTCCAAGCAAGTGGTTCCTAAAAAAGGAGGAACCACCGTAGTTAAAAATGATAAAAAATGAACTTATTCCAACTAGAATTGTAACGGGTTGGAGAATGTGTTGACTATAGGAGATTAAATTTGGCCACCAAAAAAGATGACTACCCTTTGCCTTTTATTGACGAAATGTTGGAGGGGTTGGCATGTCACAAGTATTTTTGCTACCTCGATGGATATTCCGGGTTCTTTCAAATACCCATTCAACCGGATGACCGAAAAAGACCACATTTACATGTCCATATGGTACCTTTGCTTACCGTAGAATGCCTTTTGGTCTTTGTAATACCCCCGCCACTTTCCAACGTTGCATGATAAGCATTTTCTCCGACTTTATCGAGTCTATCATGGAAGTGTTTATGGATGATTTTAGTGTTTATGGTTCTTCATTTTATGCTTGTTTGGCTAACTTGTCTAAAGTGTTGAAGCGTTGTGAAAATGTTGACTGGGTATTGAATTGGGAAAAGTGCCACTTCATGGTCAATGAAGGGGTGGTACTTGGTCATATTGTGGTCATTAGTGATCGTGGTCATTAGTGATCGTGGTACTCACTTTGGTGAGAAACAACTTGATACCTTATTGGAGAAATATGGGGTCTATCATAGAAGAGGTTTGGCTTACCATCCACAAACTAGTGCCCAAGTGGAGGTTTCTAACCGTGAGCTTAAATCCATACTTGAGAAAATTGTTGCCAAGTCACGAAAGGATTGGAGCATGAAGCTTGATGATACCTTGTGAGCCTACCGTACCGCATATAAGACACTTATTGGTAATTCACCATATAGGTTGGTCTATGGAAAGGTGTGGCATCTACCCATTGAGATGGAACATAAAGCTTATTGGGCAATCAAGGAGCTTAACATGGATGGCAAGTTGAGTGGAGAAAAGCGAATGTTACAATTGAATGCACTTGATGAGGTTCGCTTACAAGCTTATGAGAGCTCCCGTCTTTACAAGGAGAATACAAAGAGATGGCATGATAAGAGGATTTTGAAGAAGGAGTTTCAAATTGGTGATAAGGTGTTACTTTTTAATTCCCGCCTCAAACTATTTCATGGAAAGTTACAATCGCGGTGGTCTGGTCCATATACCGTCACAAATGTCAACAAGTTTGGTTCTGTCGAAGTGATGACCACCAATGGCGAAAAAATTCAAAGTCAATAGCCATCGTTTGAAGGTCTACCATGAGAATGCGATCGTTGGGACATTAGACGGAGTACGCATAAAAAGCTTGAACCTAGTCAACCTTCATACGTCGTGCGGGACGTTAAACCAGCGCTTCTTAGGAGGCAACCCAAGCTTTTATTTGCTTTCATTTCATTTCATTTCATTTTATTTTATTTTATTATTTTTCCTTATTTTTCCGTAATTTCTCGTTTTTTTAGAATTAACTAGACTTGACGATGTTTATTTTTGGTGATTTTTAGGTGAAAATGAAGAAAAGAGGCGTCGATGAGGAAATTCACGCATCCCCAAGCACGTCATCCCGTTCGGGGACGTCGCTTTGAAAAAAATGGGACGTCAATTACAAAACACGGACGAGGAAGTCAAGATGCGTAGACTTGGTCAACCGCGATCGGGGTTCCTAGGCCCCGATCTGGGTCTCAGTTACCGGGATTTATTTCGTATTCTGGTGAATACGACAGAAACAAAAAATATATAACACTATCCTCCACTTCGAAAACCGACGGTACCCTTCCTCTATCTTTCTTCTTCATTTCTTCACTTAAATCCCAAGGAAACATCATTCCCTTCATTACTTTGCAAGATTCATTCCATCATCAACATCATCAAGTAATTTTTGCTTTCATTTCTCTTTGATTTCATCCATTTCAATCAATTTAATCAAGTTTTTCAAACCCAAACTCAAATTGAGGGAAATTGATTTTGTGCTTATTTGTGCTAGAAATTGATTGTATTGTGCTCTATTAATGTTTATAGGATGAATTAGTTCACTAATTTCTTCTGTCATTGTTGTTTGGATGGATTTTGGTTGCCTTAAAATGAATTTTTGACTTAAAAGTTCAGAAAAATGGGACCAAGAAAAGCTCCTACCCAAGGTGTTCCATATAGAAAAAGCGGTGATGCGGAATCCTCCCGGGCGAAAGAGGATGTTGAAATGCCCAATGTACCGAAATGGCATGGTGATGATTATCCTCGAGTGATCTTCAACGATAAAAAACAATGGGATAATTAGGTTCTCTTACGATCCAAAGGTATGAAAACTGTTGGAATATGTGTCCTTCACTATAGTGCGCCACATAATAAATCTCATTTAAGGAATATAATTGGGATATTTATTGACTATATATATATGATTAGTCAGTTGATTAACGTAAATCAATAACGGTTGGCTGACTAGAGTTTGACGTTATTGTCGTAAGACGGCGGTGATCAACTGATCCTTTCGGTCACACCTATAGGATGAAACCCAAATAGTATCTAATTATTTGTATATGATACAATTAATTAGTCCATTATATATATTTGATTTGTACGAGAGTTAATTGGTAGAAATTGAGTTAGGAACTCAAATTCGATTATGCTTATTTTTCAATTATGCAATAATTGATTAATAAATTTATATTTTATTTTAATATGATTAAATAAGATCTAACTTAGTAATTAATTGTTAAATTACTAAATTAGTTGAGGTTTTACATATATTTTGAGGTAGAGGTAATTAGTTAATTATATTTACAAGGAGTTGTAAAATAAATTAACTTAGCATTATGGGACCCATTATATAATGATATAATGGTAAAATATCACTTAAATATTACGTACATATTATTTATTCATTTGTGTCATATAATTGTTATATGATCAAATTAACACTTAATTATATAAGATAATTAAGCATACGATTAATAAGTATTTGTGGGACAAATATCAAAAATCAAAATGGACCATAAAAGGCCATATGTGGCAGGTCATAGTAGTAGTGGAGGGTGATGATGGTTGCTCTTGTTCATGCTCACAAGTCACCATGTGATTATGACATGAATAGTATATGAAAATCATTTCACTAAACACTACTATCTACCACCTTGCATGAGAATTAAAATAAGAACGAAAAATCACCCTACATTTGCATGTGAGGGGGCCGGCCATATTGTCCTTAAATAGGACAATTGTTGTTAATTTTTGTTCTTAATTCATTCTTTATTTTCCTTCTACATTTCTCTAAAACTTCAACCTCTCACTAAACTCTCATAATACTGATATTTACTAAGTATTAATAGTGTAGTAATATATACTAATATTAGTAGTATTTTATCTATCTTATTATCTAGTTAATAATAAGGTTAGATTATTTGGTATCATCTTGGTGCAACTTAAAGGAGGTCTTCTACTTTGGAGATTGTTCTAGGATCATTCTTGATTATAGCTCAAGATCAATCAGAAGGAGTGCTTATTGTGCCCATTTATGTCCATTTCAATGTGAGGAAATTTCTTCTTTTATATAATGTCTTTATATTTGCATGCATGTTACATAGATCATTAAACACTAAATTAACAAGTAATTTAGTAACTAATTAGAGGAGTCTAATTAAGGTCTATGGACTTTCATGTGGTATCAGAGCTAGCTTGTAGCATGCATGTTCATTTTGGACATTTTTATTAAAGTTATAAGATAAGTAATAAATCAAATATTTTAGTTAAAATATGATTTGGACGAAACTTTTTGGTGCATGTATACCTACTGACTTTAAAACTTTTGTGGTCAAATTTCGTGATTTTAGGGAATAATTTGCTATTTATTTTGAGTTTTGGCTTTTAAACCGAGTTAATATGCAAATTTATGATAAAAGTTAACTAAAAATAGTTGCATGTTTATTTTGGCCATGAAATTTTAATATGATCTCACATGCATGTCTTACATACTGTATGTAATATTTCGTGACTTTTAATTAAGTATTGCATGTTTATTTATTTTTATGAGATAAAAGTCAATAATATGAGATTATAATGTTCATAAAACTGAAATGTCCTTTTCTGGTCATGAAATCTTTTGGTAACATTCTGATTTATATCATATTGGTGAAATTTCATAATTTGTTTCACTAATATACTATATTAAATGGTTTCCATTTGCTAAAACCGTTAAATACAAAGTTATTTGTTCATAAAATTAAATTAAAATTTTTGTACAAATGTTTTTATTTTTTGGAGTTCGAAATGTTCCAAAATGTACAAAAATTTTTGGTTTCCAAATTTTGTGATGTTTATTTTATCTTGGGTTTATTTCATAAAGGTTATGATTAAACCGTTATTTTTAACAAATAAAATCAAATCAAACTAATTAATGATGAACAAAATTAGTAGGGACTAATTTTAAGTTCTAAAACGGTTTAGATAATTAGTTTGAATTTAAATGAGATTTAAATGTTAATTATTGTTTTTAATGGTTAAAAATCAATTAATCCCGTAAAATCGAGCTACAATGAGCATGAATGTGTTTAGCGCGATTTTGGCATGAATTTTGCAGCAATTTATTTTATTTATGGTTGAATAAATGAATGTCATTTATTTAATAATTTTTGCAAATTTTGTACCTAGTATGGCCTACTTATTTTTAATCGTTATTACCTGTAATGTAAGAGATTAAAGGTTTGGTTGTAATTTTTATTGCGATCGCGTATCGCCGGTTTGTAATAATTAATAGTTTCATTTTATAGATTAAATGTATAATAGGAATTTGTATATTTGTTATTATTTATTATGAAGACAGGTGACTCCCTCAAGACGGTGCCAGTTTTGGAAGGAGTTCCAAGAAAAAAGACAAGGGACCAAGGAGTTGGTTTCTAAATTTGTAATTATCTACTTAATTTGATTAGCTAGATGGTCATACTAGGATTTTTCCGTTGCTTGCTTTAATTCCGCTCATGCCAAAATCGTCACACATGCATTTTATATTTTTCCATTATTGTCAATTCTACGTTATTCAAAATTCACCGATTTAATTCACTTATAGGGAATGAATGAGTAAGTTGACAAGATCTCTCACATATATTAAAAATTAAGATTAACCTTCCCAATTAGTAACACATATGAATCCCGTGTTCATTAGGGCTACCACGCTCGTGGGTCCCTTTTTACCTCTGCTAAGTAGGGTGATACGATCACAAGCCAAAATTGGATTGGACTCAACGAGATAAGCGTTATCTTGGGACTAGGAGATGAATTTAGTTGAAATCCGTCAACCAAGAGTTATAGGGGTAGAATTAGTCAAGAAATGACTTACCATTTTTAGATAAAGGTAGCATACGATGACTATTTTTATTTTAAGGATGATCTTGGAATCATTTATATAATTTAGTGAGGGGTCATTATATAAATGCAAAACTTGTTAAAATGTTTTTTCAAGAAAATAATCATAACAATGAATGTTTATATATTTCTTTTTGTTGTACTAACCATATTCGCACAATGTCAACATCATGGAACACCGCAACCTTGGGTAAGGACTCATGGTTGACGTCTGTCATGGACAAATGTGTCCTAAAAGATGACGGTAGTAACTTTATTGAATGATAATCAACGATCAAAAGCGCCGCGATATCCGATAACGTGCTTCGCTACTTGGTCAAAGCCCCTCCCACCGAACCCGGGTCAAGGTCGACCTCGGCGGCTCGGGCCGAATATGACCTTTATTTGAAGGTTGCCAATGACGTCAAGAAGGTCTTGATTTGGTCCATCTCACCAAAACTCAAACTCCAATTGATATCTCTCAATGCTTATGGGATATTCACGAGGATAAGATCTATGTTTTCGCAAGCCCCTAAAATTCTCCAATATGAGGCGGCTACGAAATTCTTTGAGAATACGATCCAAAAGGGCCAAAAAGTTGGCCCACACGTGCTCAAAATGGTTGAGCATGTGGTGGGTAGAATCCTTCACTCACTCACACCAAAGTTCACCCACTTTAGGGTGAACTACAACATGAACAACATGGAAAAGAGTTTCCATGAACTCCATGCACTCCTAACCCAAGCGGAGAGGGACATGGAGGCTAGTGGGAGTGAAACCAAGGATGTTTTTTCAATGAAATTGAAGAACATGAACCTTGGAGTGAAGAAGGACAAAGGAAAGGGTAAGACTCTTTTCAAGAAAATTGGCAAGGGAAAGAGCAAGGTCTTTATGAAGCCCAAGCCCAAAGTCAACAAACACGCGGATGCGGATTGCTATTATTGTAATGGCAAAGGGCATTGGAAACGCAATTGCCCCAAATACTTGAAAGACAAGAAAGACGGTTGTGTGACAACATCAGGTAAAACTCTTTCATCACTCTATATAATAGATATTAACTTTGCTAGTATATCGTTTTGGGTATTTGATACCGATTGTGGTTCTCACCTTTGTAATCATGTACAGGGGCTGAAGGACGCGCAAGCACTAGCCAAGGGTAACGTGGACCTGCGCATGGTAAATGGAGCTAAGGTAGCCGCAGATTCCGTGGGCACCTACGTTCTTCTTTTGCCTAATGGTTGAGAGTTGTATTTAAATAATTGCTATTATGTACCAACTCTTACCAAGAACATTATCTCTATTTCCGTATTAGACATGGAAGGTTTTTCTTTTTGGATTAAGAACAATCGTTGTACTTTTTTGTTTAATGAAATGATTTATGGCGAGGCCATTTCTATTGGAGGTATTTATGTTCTAGAAATTGCAAAAGAGGTCTATCATGTAGAAAACAAGAGACTTAAAACGGGTGAAGCAAATCAATCAAACCTTTGTCTTTGTCGTTTAAGTCACATAAACGAACGACACATAAAGAGACTTGTTTCATCTAAAGTAGTCAAACCATTCGATTACGAATTTTATGGTGTATGTGAATCTTGTCTTCTAGGCAAGATGACTCGTGCTCCTTTTACGAGAAAAGAGACAAGAGCAAGTGAAGTATTAGACCTTATACATACGGATATGTGCGGCCCAATGACTATCCAAGCTAGAGGTGGTTATCACTACTTCATTACTTTTACCGATGACTTGAGTAGATATGGATATGTCTACTTGATGAGGCACAAAAGTGATGCTTTTGAAAAATTCAAAGAATTTCAACATGAAGTAGAAAACCAATTGAATAAAAAGATTAAAGCGCTACGATCCAATCGTGGTGGGGAATACTTGAACAATGAATTTGATTCACACCTAAAGGATTGTGGTATAGTATCACAATGGACTCCTCCTGGCACACCTCAATTAAATGGTGTGGCCGAAAGGAGAAATCGAACTTTATTAGATATGGTTCGATCCATGATGAGTCTAACAGAGCTTCCTGATTATTTTTGGGGTTTTGTTATCTTATCTACAATATTCTCACTAAATTGAAGCCCGACTAAAGCGTAAAAACAAGACTCCATATGAGATATGGACAGGGAAAGTCCCTTATTTGTCGTTCATGAGAATTTGGGGATGCGAGGCGTTTGTTAAGAATAAGTCTGACGGTAAACACGAACCCAAACCCGACAAATGTCTATTTGTAGGATATCCAAGGGAAACACGTGGTTATTACTTCTACAATAAATACGAGGACAAAGTCTTTGTGTCTCGTGATGCAGTCTTTATAGAAAATGATTTTATTTCTAAAAGACAGAGTGGGAGAAAATTTGAACTTGACGAAGTTCAAGTGCCACAAACCGAAAAGAACGTAGAGGAAAACGAGGAAAACGTTCCCTCTTCGTCTAATGCGGTCATAATTCCTTCGGAACCTAGGAGATCAAGCAGAATTAGTCATCACCCTGATAGATACCTTGGTATTATAGAGGAAGGTGGTGACTACAATGTATTACTATTTGAAAGTAACGAACCTACTACCTACAAAGCAGCCATTTCTAGTCCCGACTCAAAGCTATGGCTAGGAGCCATGCAATCCGAAATGGATTCTATGTACGACAATCAAGTATGGGACTTGGTTTATTTAGCTAAGGAGGTAAGACCTCTTTAGTGTAAGTGGATCTATAAGATCAAAAGCGGCATAGATAAACATAATGATGTTAACAAAGCTAGATTGGTGGCAAAAGTTTTCACTTAAGTTCATGGTCTTCACTATGACGAAAGCTTCGCCCCAGTCGCCATGCTTCGAACCATAAGTATTATCTTAGCGGTTACCGCTTTTCATAATTATGAGATTTGGCAAATGGATGTCAAAACCGCCTTCTTGAATGGGATTCTAGAAGAGGAAGTGTACATGACACAAACTGAAGGTTTTGAGGATCCATCAAACCCTAAGAAGGTATGCAAACTTAAGACATCCATCTATGGTCTTAAACAAGAATCCAGGAGATGGAATCATCGTTTCGATCATGTAATTAAATAAAATGGTTTCACTCGAAGTGTCGAGGAACCATGTTTATAGATGAAGTTTAGTAGGAGGAAAGTAACTTTTCTAGTCCTGTATTCAGATGATATACTACTCATTGGGAATGATATTCCAATGCTCACTTCTGTGAAGGAGTGGCTAGGGATTCATTTCCAAATGAAAGACTTAGGAGAGGACCAGCGCATCTTAGGTATCCGGATCTATAGGGATAGATCTAAAAGGAAATTAGCATTAAGTCAAGAAACTTATATTGATAAAATTCTTGATCGGTTCAACATGAAAGACTCTATGAGAGGCTTTCTTCCTATGGGTAGTGGGATCACTTCGAGCAAGTCAGAGTGCCCTACCAAACCCAAGGAGATTGAACGCATGAAATTGATCCCTTACGCATCCGCTGTTGGATCAATCAAGTATGCTATGATGTGCACTCATTCCGATGTTGCGTATGCTTTGAGCAAATCCAGGTGAGAGTTAATGGATAGCCGTAAAGAACATCCTTAAGTACTTGAGAAGGACCAATGATTCGTTCTTAGTGTTTGGAGGTGAGACTGAGTTGCATGTAAAGGGTT
This sequence comes from Heliosperma pusillum, assembly GCA_022085475.1. Lineage (NCBI taxonomy): Eukaryota > Viridiplantae > Streptophyta > Magnoliopsida > Caryophyllales > Caryophyllaceae > Heliosperma > Heliosperma pusillum. The sequence continues at coordinate 88,257 of JAIUZE010073332.1, read as the reverse complement.
ACACGGACGCCAGTTTGCAGACAGATGGGGATGATATGAAATCCCAATCCGGCTATGTTTATATGATTAATGGGGGAGCTGTTTGCTGGAAGAGTTTCAAGCAAAGCGTTACAGCAGATTCTACAACAGAAGTATAGTACTTTGCAACATTTGAAGCTACAAAGGAGGATGTGTGGATTCGACATTTTTTGGAAGGACTAGTTGTAGTCCCTTCTGACAAAGATCCTATCCTGATTTATTGTGATAACTGTGGGCTATATTTCAAGCTAAAGAGCCCAAGTCTACTAATAAGTCTAGACATGTACTTAGGAAATATCATGTAATTAGAGATTACGTGGAAAGAAAGGAAATTGACATTTGTAAGGTTGTGATAGATAATTACATTGCTGATCCTTTAACCAAGCCTTTATCAAAGGCTAAGCATGATGGTCATATCGTCACAATGGGATTGAGACGAGTACCAGAATTCTTTCAGATTATGTAATATGTAATAATTGAATGTTGTATTAATTATTTCATATATGATAATTGCATTCATTTTTCGAGTTTTATTATAAACTCTTTTATTTAGTTTACCTAAATTGAATACTTTGTTTATCCGAATAGATTGTAAGACAATGTTGGACCCTATTCCATTAAATAGGACGAACTTAGTATTTTATTCCTAGTCACTCAATGAGGTGACGTCTCGAAGTGACTAGATTGCAAGTCGATCGTTGGTTGGTTCAGCACCATGGGGTCATGGAGATGACTGGACGATTACATAGACAGACTCTATGGCACTCTATCGGACAGTGACCTTTGTAGAGACCCTTAAATCAATTAATTGATGTCTGGTCGTGGTAGGGTCTTCTATCTTATTCCTATGAGTCGATTCTTTTGACTGGCGACCGTCTATCTGAGTCGGTGCAATTTCCGATTGGTTTTGGTTGATGTTCTAGGTCGTACCGTCAAAGGAGGTTGATAGACGTCTTATGGATCATTGTGATCTGCATCATACAGAGTAGATGAGTCAACAAGAATTGTCCACCCACGTTGGGTACAAACATCTTCAGGCCACTCGAGGTGTAGTTATTGTAAATGCGTGGCCACGCTCGGAAAGGGATCTATGGTAGATATTCCGGTTAGACAGTTTTTCTCCATATCGAGAAAACCACTCTAGATATAATCAATCGCAAGTGCGACCTGAAAGACACCTCGCGTTGAGTGAGAGATGTAAAAAAGAGACAAGAGAATTGGTGACGCACACTTGTGTCAGACAAGTGGGAGATTGTTGGAGTAGGTGTCCTCCACAATAGTGCGCCACATAATAAATCTCATTTAAGGAATATAATTGGGATATTTATTGATTTATATATGATTAGTCAGTTGATTAACGTAAATCAATAACGGTTGGAAGACTAGAGTTTGACGTTATTCTCGTAAGACGATGGTGATCAATTAATCCCTTTCGGTCACACCTATAGGATGAAACCCAAATAGTAACTAATTATTTGTATATGATACAATTGATTAGTCCATTACATATATTTGATATGTACGAGAGTTAATTGGTAGAAATTAAGTTAGGAACTCAAGGAACTTTCTATGTCCTATGCCGATAAAATGAGACAAGTGCTGGAATCTTCTAGACCACCTTTTTCAGCCAGATAGCAAGCAATCACTTATCAATGAACACGAAAGTCGCACCGAAAGAGTGTGGTTCGGGATCGGAGCGCACCACGGGATGCTTTGTGAACAGCCCCCTCTGTTCAATCCCGATACCTGTCTTGCTGGAAACTTCTGGACCACCTTTTTCAGTCGACTAAGAAGCGAAGCTGACCAACCCTCTTAGATTTTAAGCGATACAGTCGAGAAGGTTCTTCCGATCGAAGACGGAATCGACGCCAACGAATGGTCTCCAAAATGCCAGTACCATGCAGATGCTTCAAAGCCAACGTGATGTGATTGATTGCGGATAAGAATCCAAAGGAAGAAGCCGATACAATCCCCCTAGTCCATATCTAAGTGAGCGCCTGGTCGAGTAACAAAAAAGGAGAGGTCTGGAAGAGCTCGACCCCGCGTTTTTAGCTTGTTTTGGGATTTTACCTAATTTAAATTCGATTAAGCTTGTTTTTCAATTATGCAATAATTGATTAATAAATTTATATCTTATTTTAATATGATTAAATAAGATCTAACTTAGTAATTAATCGTTAAATTACTAAACTAGTTGAGGTTTTACATATATTTTGAGGTAGAGGTAATTAGTTAATTATATTTACAAGGAGTTGTAAAATAAATTAACTAAGCATTGTGAGACCCATTATATAATGATATAATGGTAAAATATCACTTAATTGTTCAGTACATATTATTTATTCATTTGTGTCATATAATTGTTATATGATCAAATTAACACTTAATTATATAATATAATTAAGCATATGATTAATCAGTATTTGTGGGACAAATATCAAAAATCAAAATGGACCATAAAAGGCCACATGTGGCCGGTCATAGTAGTAGTGGAGGGTGATGATGGTTCCTCTTATTCATTGTGACACCCTCAAATTTGCGGAAAGAAAAAAATTATTTAAATAAATAAAAGATGAGAATACGTTTCTAATAGGTTCACTTTAGTGAAAATTGGTAAATTTTAAAACCGGAACCTACTATTAAATATATTTGTCATAACAAAGGTGTCTTAAAGAAAAAGGTTCATAACAAAAGGAAATAATATTATACATAAGAATTATCCAAAACGGGAGACATGTTTCCCGTATAAAAAATACGGAAATAAAAGAGTGTATAATATAATATACAATCCTAAGAACCGAATATAGGTCCAAGGTAAATACTTCGCTCGCTAGCTCGTCAATGTACCCAAGTATGCATCACAAACCTGCCAACCGCATTAAATATAAACACGGAAGCCACAGTCAGTGGGGAGTAACTCCGAGTTCTCCCAGCCACGAAATGTCGAGTTTTATAAAACATGAATAACATAAAAGAGATGTATATGGAAAATACAAAACCTTAACATATACGATATGCTTTTCATGTTATGAAACAAATAACTAAAACATAACCTAGCATATGAAAGCTATCATGTGAACCTGTTAACACCTATCCCACGAGTAGGGAAGCTGGTATGCTGGCTCGCGGTTACATTAAAAACATGGCCCTGATACCTCAAAACCCTACCATACAAGATATCAGGACTCAGTTACAACCGGTACGCCCAACTCGAATCAACCTTAGCCGGCTTGCATCTCACCTTCTAAAATTCATAGAATCATCAAACATGAAAGACCAATACGTCTATAAACAGGCATAAGTTCCTAGCACGGCCAATAGTCGACTGTAACTCAAGGCTATACCACAAGGTAGGAAAACATCCTAGTCCTAGACTGATCAGACCTAGCGACAACAGCTATTCCATTCCCCGTCCCATGACCAAAAGTACATGAGAATCTCTACTAGGCGACCCCCTAAGCAGAGTTGGCTAGTACTTAAGCTTGCTCCATTCCCAAAGTGACAGTAGCCACCATGCCCCGACTTGTATATAAACCCCAAACCAGCCGGGACAACACAAAAGCTATCACCAAGTGAACATACTCGTTAAAAAAGACATAAGGCCATCAATGTCATGGTCCACTATACTCTTTAGATTAGAATGGTCAAGACGCCATAATTCCCATAAAATTCTCTATGGGTACTTAGTCAACACGACTATATCATACAATCAAACCTCAAGGGAAAACTTCCTCATCATGTGACTATTCATATAAATCATCTTCCCAATATCATAATTATCGCCTCAATATCTCCTAAGGTATTCATTATTAGATAACCTTACTTGAAGAACACATCCCCGACCCGAGTCCCACGAACGGGTCATCAGTCAAAACGGGCTGACCTATATCTTGTTTACCAACCCTTTGGTCAAACCGGCTAGAAACAGAGTCCTTTACCATTTTAGACTTGAACATAAAATCATCATATTCCATTTCATGTTATTTTATTAAAACTTCTAACATGTGAATTATTAAATCTTACGAAAAACCCGCTTGACTTAAAGGATATAAAATTAAACTACAATCTCGTATTATAATTTCTAACATGTGAGAAATATTAACATTATGAAAAACCGTTTAATTAAATAATTTACTTATTAAAATTTCCCACTTGTTAAATATTACAAAACACGATAAAATAACAATAACTCAAAAACCGTCACAAATCCAAGGAAGGAAACCCACGGGCTGTTTTGGGCCGAACATGACACGGGCCAGGACTCGGCCCACGGGCCTGGTTTGGGCCTGTTTTGAGTCGACATTTCCAAACTCGTTTCTTAATATTTCCCGCATGCTTTAACATATTTAAAACCCGTAAAAACAACAACAAAACAATCAAGTATCGACACAACCCAAAGAACCAAAACACGGACCAAACAGACCGGGCTGGACCGGGCCTGAACCAAGCTGAACCGGGCCTGAACCGGCCGGTTTTCAGCCACCACACACGGCCACTTCACACGGCCAAACAACCACCATTCCAAATAAATTCTAACATGATTTTAATTAACAACATCCATTTTAACAATCAATTCAACCCTCATTCATACAAAAATCATGATTATGAACAAATCATCCAAATATGTCAAGAACACTAACATGTTAAAAATTCATACAACATATTAAAAATAACAACTTATCATGTTACTAGTTAAAAACCATAAATATCAATAATATAAACAAAAACAAAAGTAAAAGTATGTAACATTAATTCGTCGAGTAACTCGGAATCGTTACCTTAGCTAGCACAAAATCAATTAGCACCAAAATATGAAGTAAAAACCCGTCTACTAATCTTCTTCTAATATATACGAGTCACCAAACTCGTCTTCAAAATCTTCTCCTATAATAAATGACAAGAATAACATTATTAGAATTAAAACTTGAATTTCAACAATTAAAGTGTTGAAAACGATTTTGTCGGAATTGGAAATAAAACATACGTGGAGATGAAGAGCGGAGAGGAGACTCTAGAAATATAAGTTAGGACGGATTTGAACAAGTAAAGAAGGTTTTATGACGATTTTGTTCAAGAACGATGAAGAACGACGAAGAACGATGAAGAACACCAAGAACGATTAAAGAAAGTATTAAAAAGGTATTAAGTTGATTTAGTGTAAAATGAAAAGATAATTAGTGAGTAATGGGGTGTGTGGGTGCCTTGTAAATATAGAGAAAAATGGAGTCGGGTTTTGAAATTGTTGTTACGGATTTGACTCGGGTTTTATAATTATATTAAGGTAATTAATTAGATATTATTAGGTTTAATGATAGTTTAATCAAATATCTAGATATTAATTAGATATTATGTTATTGTAATCAAAAGAAAGGAAAATATCTAGTCCTAAGAGAGGGGGAGGGAGCCGTGTGGTATAGGTAGTAGTCGGGTCTGTTTTTAAGCGATTTGTGTAATTTACGTTGACGGATCGATAAAGTTACAAATATCTTAGATATTCGTATTAGTTTAATCAAAAGAATTAAAAGATCTAAAGTGAGTGGAAAAAAATGACATGGGGCGTGTGACTCATGCCAAAGTCGGGTTTCGGGTTTGTTTCGGGATTTAAGTTGACTCGGGAATAGTTAAATGACGTTCGGGGTTAAACCGTAAAACCTTCTCTTAAATTCTGAATAAATTCAAAATAATTATATTAAATTATCATAAATTCAAATAAATATTAATAAAACTAAATTAAATTTATTATTTAAATAAAATTTCGGTCTTTCAATTTACGGGGTGAGTCGGAAAAGTCAACGAAAGTCAAAGTTGACTTAAAAACGGGATTCTCATTGAATCTCGCAGAAATTCCAAATACGAACTCGGAAATTCCAAATTCGACTGGAAACAATAAATTCCAATTTAAAACTTAAATATGCTGAAAAGTATCCGTAAAATATTTTCACAAGAAAAATAGGGTACTTTTCGGGTTGTTACATTCATGCTCACAAGTCACCATGCGATTATGACATGAATAGTATACCAAAATCATTTCACTCAACACTACACTCACCACCTTGCATGAGAATTAAAATAAGAAGAAAAATCACCCTACATTTGCATGTGCCGGCCATATTGTCCTTAAATAGGACAATTGTTGTTCATTTTTCTTCTTAATTCATTCTTGATTTTCCTTCTACATCTCTCTAAAACTTCAACCTCTCACTAAACTCTCATAATACTAATATTTAATAAGTATTACTAGTGTAGTAATATATACTAATATTAGTAGTATTTTATCTACCTTATTATCTAGTTAATAATAAGGTTATATTATTTAGTATCATCTTGGTGCAACTTAAAGGAGGTCTTCTACTTTGAAGATTGTTCTAGAATCATCCATGATTATAGCTCAAGATCAATAAGAAGGAGTTTTTATTGTGCCCATTTATTTCCATTTCAATGTGAGAAAATTTCTTCTTTCATATAATGTCTTTATATTTGCATGCACGTTACATAGATCATTAAACATTAAATTACCCAGTAATTTAGTAACTAATTAGAGGAATATAATTAAGGTCTATGGACTTTCAAAAACAACTAAGTTTATCAATCAAGCTTCTTTGAAAAGAATTAGAATTGATAAACATGTTAAGTCTTTATTTAAGAATCTTGGTATGCTAGCTTGTTACAAGATGGATTATAAAATCTTTTTCCGAGCTCACACTCGAATTTTTTAGTTCCTTCGAGTTTGATAAATCAAAACGCGAAGGGTTTATTCATTTTGTAACATTCCGGTTGTTTAATCAGGATTTTCGTTTGAATTTATCGGACTTTTCCAAGATTGTTTCATTGAAATGTGAGGGCTTGCATACTGAATCAACCAAAGGTTACCTTCCTAATTTGACTTGGACATCCATTTCTCACTACCCTTTACCGGTTGGGACCATACCCCTCATCAATACATTCACTACCCCGAAATTCGCATTTGGCAAAGATTTATGGGGTGGGCTTTTTTTTGGAGGAATGAGACTCACTTGGTGAGGAGTATTAAGGTCGAGATTTTGCGTGCTTTTCTTGATGTAAACGGTGATGAAGAGTGGGAGATCAATATTCCCTACAAATTTGCTAGCCACTTGACCAAGCAATGTAATGCTTCCAATAGGTCAATTGTTTTGGGTGGGTTGGTTACTAGAATTGCCCATAGTGTTTGTCGTTTCAACCAAGAGACCACCGATTTGATTCCTTTGGAGAGTAGGGCAACGGGGGATGGACTTGACTATGACTATTCCATATCTTGTAATTGGTTTAGGAGCTCTCATCCGGATATGATTTGGAGGATTGGTAGTCATGATTCTATTAGACTACCGACCGAGACAAGTGAGCTTCAACCTTTAGTCCATACCAAACCCCGTCGTGTGAATTCCCCTTTTATTTGCCCCACTGAGAAGCGATATTTTGTACTAATTTATCCCTCGTTTTAGCTCGATTTCTATATAATTTATGCACTTTGTTAGTGATTAACGAGCTAATATTGCTATTCTAGTTGTTTTGCGTGCTTTGTCTCGTTTTATAGGAAATGAAGCGGTTTTGCTATATTTTCTTACTTAATGGAGCAAAGGCACTAGAATGCAAGTTTACGAGGAACCGAGGATAGCAATTTCACGATTTGACTACGATTTCGCTACATCCTTCCTCAAGTGGACTCATCTTAGACTTTGACTTTGTTTCTCAAAGGAAAACATCAACCCAAGTCAAAGGAAGACTAGCCCAAGCCCAATTACGTGTTGCATTGACCAAGACCAAGGCATAGGATTCCGTGCCCAAAGAAGAAATTGGAAGAGACGAAAAAATCCATCAGGGTTACATACCTGATCGGATTTACCACATACCCGATCGGGTATGTCTGCTGATGAACGTCTCTTGGCTCTTCTTCTACCAAGCTTTAATGGGGATGTTTATTGCTTTGTCTAGGGTACGAATTTGGACGCAGATGATCAGCTATGCAGCCCTTTAAAAGCCAAGGATCATCTCATGAGAACACACACACAATTAGCATACAATCTTAACACAACACAACATTACATATTTCTTTCATATAAGTTTCAGATTATAGTTTATATTTTATGCAATCTTAGACTATTTTTATAGCAATTTCCAAGTACTTCTCTAGTGTTTTTATAAGCATTTGTCATTATATTGGGTTGGATATTTGTTCTTTTCTTTCTTTTTTACATAATTGTACTCCAATCCCGGTAATTTTCTATCCTTTATTTACGCAATTTCCGACATCATTTTTTTCTCTTTATAGTATTTATTTTAGTTGTATTGTTTTCATCATCATATTAAGTCCATGAACTATAATCTCATTAGTCTTGTTTTTATATTATTGTTGGTAGGAAATCCATATAAAAGTAATCTAGTTGAAACTAAAATATCGTTTAATATGTCACATTTTATTTTGCCTAAACATATAATAATCATCATAAAATTTATCATTAGAATCATTACTAATATGATATTGATCACCTTAATCATTTTAGTACTTTTATTTCGTAGTTTAATTTTGTTTATCATTTTCCTCTTAATTTATTTAATTACATAAATTAAATCTAGTATTGTAAGATTATCATTATGTAATTACAATAAATAAAATTGAAATATTGAAATGATTTGCTAGTTAAAATGAATTAAAAGAAGAGTTGATACCAATAGAACCACCTAGTTTGTTTCTTCCTTTGGTTGTGTCAAATTCTATAACTTTGTTTAGTGGCCATAAGCAATTGTTTGTATTAGTCAATTTTCGTCTTAGAAACGAGAGTTGGGATGGGAATTAGGACTACCAATAGGGGTTTAGTTACCTAACCAGGCTGAGAGGACGTTAGGACCCATTAAAAAGTCGGTACGAATCCGAAAGGAATATACTGGTACAAGGCTTAGACATTCGTACTAATTCTAATATTGGTATCAATAAAGCTTTTAAATCGTTTGACATGAATTTCTAATTCTCTATATCAATTTGATTAGATAGTTTATTTTATCGTTTTAGTTAGTTTATTTTATCGTCATTTTATTTCCGTTCTTAGATAGTTTGTTTTATTGTCATTGGTTAGTTTATTAGTTTTTTATTGTTGTAGTTAGGTAGCTTTTCAATATTGTCATTTTAATTATCGTTCTTAGTTAGATTTAATTATCGTCACCTTCCTTTCCGTCAATTAGATTAGATTTATTTTTATCGCAATTTCCATACTTGTAAATATCGTCAATGTATATTTGTCATTTTATTTCATGTTAGTAGTTTAGACAATCACCTCAAATAAATCGAACTTAAATGAAAATCACCCCATAGCAATTCATAGTTAACACGTACTCCCTGAGGATTGATCCGTACTTCCCTAATTACATTCTTTATGTTGTTAGCCTAAGTGTGGGTAATTATTTTTGTATCCGGACTGCGACACAACGCGGTCAAATTTTGAAGTGTTTGTCGTTTCAACCAAGACACCACCGATTTGATTCCTTTGGAGAGTAGGGCAACGGGGGATGGACTTGACTATGACTATTCCATATCTTGTAATTGGTTTAGGAGCTCTCATCCGGATATGATTTGGAGGATTGGTAGTCATGATTCTATTAGACTACCGGCCGAGACGAGTGAGCTTCAACCTTTAGTCCATACCAAACCCCGTCGTGTGAATTCCCCTTTTATTTGCCCCACTTACCACTTGCGACTTAGAGGTGAGAGAACTACCACTATTGACCGTCGTGAAAGAGCTCCACCAACTCAAGCACGTCATTCCACCTCTAGCGTTGATGTGATGGATATGATGCGTGACCTTAGTCTTAATATTAATGATATTCGTGATATTCAAAGACTTGCATTGCATCCTATTTATGATCACTTTGCTAGGCAAGGGGTAATTCGGCCCGAGGTACTTCTACTCACTATTCTCTCGGTCCGGATTTTTGTGGTTCGAATTATGGAGTAGAAGCATTTCATGGAGGCTATGGTGGCGAGTATGTTGGTGGCTATAGTAGCTATTGAGAGGGGCTTGCAAGTGGTAAAAATATTGGTGAATATGTCACTCCTCTCCAAAGTGATGAGCCTAGTGGAAGTGGTGATACATCGGGAGGTGGTCGTGGTAAAAAGAAAGGTAGTAAGGGTTTCAACTTTTGGCCCTTTACTTGATTGATTAATGAAGGTATCCCTCGTATACATACTAGCTTGGGGAGAGGTTAGCTAGTCTAGTAATTTCTTTTTGCTTTGCACTTTAGTTTTATTTTTCCTACTCCCCATTAGTTATAACCTCTTGTCTTCCCTGTTTTGTGCTTCGAATCATTTTTACGGTTAGCTTGGATGTTTTAGGTGTTGGCACATTGAGGACAATGTTGTGTTTAGCTTAGAGGTGGGGGGGAAGGGGATTTGCATTTGCATTTTAGTTAGTATTTGCATTTAGTTAGGAAAATTCTGAAACTTTGAAAATTTTGTGCTAAATTTGTGCTTCACATGTTTTGCTTGCCTACTTTGCCTACATTGGTCATGGTTTTCATTTCTTTATAAGCATTCATTCATTCATTTGTTAGCATTTTAGAGCCATTCACATGATTAAATTAGCCTTTTGAACCCGTTCACAAAAATTTATCCTAAGCTACATACAAAAATTGCATACCTTGTTGAGCTAGTAGCTTTGATTAATTGTGTTTGGATGCTCATTTAGGATTTGTTCTATCTTGATATATCATTGTAAGCTTGGTTTTAATGTTTTGACATGAAAAAAGAAAGAAAAATAATGAAAAATAATGGAAATGAAAAACGATGAAGAAAAGAAAAAGAAAAAACTGGAAAAAAGCGTGAAATGAAAATGAAAAAAGAGAAGCATGTTTTGTATGAAAAAAAAAAGAACATGATATAAGAAACTCTCACTTCTTATTCATATATTTTGGAGAGCTTTCTTGAGCAATTGTATTGGAAATTTTGGGATAATTTTGGGATTGAGCATCCTTACATATGGTTGTTGCTAGCTTGACTTAACTCCACATACCAGAAATCATGTGTTCCCCTTTCTTATTCATTTCTTATTAACCTTCTTCTTACCCATACCTTCCTTTTCATGCTTGCATTTGAATGTTTTTGGCTTGTAATTTTGAAATTCTTACCATATTAGATTCCGGGCACACTCTCATGAGTCGAGGATAGGTGAATGCTACTCATAAAAATCCTTTCACATTTAAACGAGTTTGAGTGAATCGTGTGAGTGCATAAGTCAAAATATCATGCAAGAGCCAAAAAGTTCATTTCAAGTCTTTCATGCTACGCCGCCATGTAAATATTATCCATGTTTATTGCATTATCCTTATGCCCATGTTGTTTCGGGATTTGCGTCATTATTATGCTTGCTAGTTAAAAATTGGATATTGCAATTGTAGGGATTTGGTTGCTTTTCTCTCTTGTCTTGGTCTTATGTTCTTGCTTAAGGACAAGCAAGGGTATAGCTTGAGTGGAGTTTGATATGTCTAGTTTTTATATGATTTTACTCCCTAATTTAGCTCAATTTTACATGATTATTATACTTTCTTTAGTATATTTGTGAGCTAATTACGTGTTCGAGGTGTATTGCTCGTGTTTGCTACATTTTTCAGGAATCTAAGCATTTAGAGGCTTTTTCCTAGAACATTAGCAAGCATCAAAGTTGACTAAGGTAAAGGTAAGCAAGATGGACCATGGAAAGATATTATGGGAAATGACAAGCCCAAGCATGAAGATTTGTAAAATGGGTTGATGTACAAAAGAGAAACCAAAATAAAGCACAACTTAACGAGTCAACACAACTCAACATAGGGAGGCTCTTTTGATGCTCATGGGATGCCAAATTGTGTAATTAACCGGAGAATAAAGGAGCTTAAAGACGCATCATAGGATTCCTCAAGCATTTAATCAAGTCATTATGGAAATATATCCGGATTAGTGAAACCCCGATCAGGGTGGCCTCTCCCCGATAGAGGTTAGGGTGATGTGGGATTTTTACATTTCAAGTCCTCTTCCTATATAAAGGAGAGGGACTTCGACACTAGAGATTATTTTTCTCACGCATCTTCTTACATACCTTTACACATTTCCCATAGAATTCTCTTCATAATTGAGCGCAAGTTTCCAGTTTCAGAATTATTGTCTTATTTTAATTTAAGTTATCTTTAGTTCACAAACAATTGTTGGTTACATTTCAAGTTATAATTCAATCTTTCCATTCAAATTATTTGGGTTATTTCTTCTTCATTTCCGAGTTATACTTATCTATTGTGGTAATTCTAAATCCAGTTTTATGTTACTATTCACTTTCGTCATTTACATTACAAGTCATTTAGTTAATCTTATCACTAGTTAATCAAGATTTCATTGTTATTTACATTAGACTTGTTAGTAGTAATTTCATTCCAACACTTAGTGTATCACATTCTATTAACAAGTTATTTGCTTTTATAATACTATATTCATCATGTTTATTATACCATATATTATTAGTTTAGTTATCAACATGAGTAAGTAGTTTCATTTGTCTAGGGATTAAGGAAGCCATGCACAATTAGTAAGTTTTAAATGTTAAAATAAGGATGAATTAATATTGATTAATTGTTTCTATCACATACTTGTATTGTTTTGTTAGCCTTTGTTATTTGGCCAATTTCATTGATTAAATTTTTTAATTCATTTTATAAGTCGAGAGGCTCAGAATCGGATTAGACTAAGCATGTGTAGTAGAACAACCTAGTCATAACGAAAGTTCTCTAGGACCCGACCTAAGGTTGACACTATTATCGAGAGATGGATGTCTTTAGCCTAAGAAATTAACAATATTAAGAATTCCTATGTTTAAAATAAGCATTTACGTATTTGCATGTGTGACCCGACTCCCCTAGAGTCTTTTAATATAATTTAATTTACATCATATTGTTTTAGCTAAACATCAAAACCAAACCAATCATTAAACCGACCTTCATAGAAGTCTTTTTATAGCATTTTATAGCGCAACTCCCGTCTCCTTGTGTTTGACCCCTCATACTACATTGATTTGGCTCAAGGAAAATTTATCTTTGATTAGGTGTGCGACATTGCCTATCAGTTACTTGTATATGATAATCACATATGTTACTATGAAATTTGGAATGGTATTGGTGATTTGATGATTTGGTGTTTGGAGGTGGTTTATTAGATGAAGCGGTTGCAGAAGACTATGATCTTTGACTTTCTCGGCTGCTCCTCATTACTCACGCTATGGAGGAGTGTGCACATGGTGAGTAATTGCGTCTGGGGTCAAACTGCTACGGTAGGGCCCATTGTTTCTATTGCGGGCCAAGGACACGTCGATGTTCTGGTTTATGGCACCGATGTAATACATGTGTCTTTCGTTAGTCTTGAATCGTTTGTGTAAGCATTCGAGTTTGTTGGTTATGGATTTGTGCTTTAGGTTGTGGGTTGAGTGAGCTATTACTCTCCAGTGGGTTTACTTGGTCGAGTTGAGTAGTGACTCGACCGAGTAGGTTGTCACTTGGGCGAGTATGGGAGTGACTCGACCGAGTTGGAAGTTTCCACGGTCGAGTAAGTGGGTCACTTAACCAAGTAGGGTACCTAATAGGTTTATAAGGTTCAGCTTTCATTGTCACTCGACCGAGTTCCCTTGAACTCGGTCGAGTATGCCTCACATGACCGAGTAATCCGCGTGTTCAGCCATTTTGCTATCTGATCTATTTTCTTGCGAAAAGGGTTAGGTTATGTCAACCCTTATTCTATCATTCAAACCATATATTTCCTCATCTAATCTCTCGCTAAACTCTCCGTCTTAATTACTCATTTTAATCATCTTAAGTCGTCATCTTCATCCTTGATTTTTGATTGTTGAGCTTTAATATTGGATTGTTCTTCTATCTTGCCTCCATTATTCTTTGATAAACATCTCACCTTTCTTATTCTTTTTATTTCTCAGTTCTAAGGTTATCTTATGTGGTGATTAGTAAGATCTTTCTTATTATTCATACAAGCAATGGTGAGTGAAGATGGTGATTACAGTTTTTTTATGCTCGATTTATTTGATCTTGAATGCAACAAACTAAAGAGCATCAAAGGATTTTTTTTTAATGTTTTTCACAAGGTAGCATATCTTAAATATTTGTAGGCTCTTAAAACCATGATATGACGTTGTATGTTTTATAAGCATTTGTCCTTATAGATTGAAATGTAATATTAACGTTCTTTGTTGCGTAAAACTTTCTAGAATTTTTGAATTGTAACAGGTTTACTTGTTATAAGCTATATGATTCATTCGTGTTGGGGTTACAATAAAAACAGAAATACTAAAAAATATTGATAGGTTCAAAGAGAATGCTTCTTTGAAAACTCCCCTCTCTTTAATATTTACAAAAGAGAACAGTTATACATCATAATTGTTCTCTTTGAAAAGTTTGATACATCAGCGAGCACAGTTATTGAATGCAACTATTCTAATGGTTGTTACAAAGAGGTCGGGTCTGTAACACCCGGAAATGTACCCTATTTTTCTAGTAGAAATATTTTACGAAATATTTTCAGTAATTTTAAGTTTTAAATTATAATTTTAAGTTCCGAGTCGAATTTAGAATTTCCGAGTTCGTAGTTGGAAATTCTGCGAGATTTCATGAAAAAGCCGTTTTAAGTCTAGTTTGACTTTTCTGGACTTTGGAAATCGTCTTTGACTTTTGCCTACACAACTCACACTACTAACTCCTTAACCTAATTCTTCATTAAGCACAAAATCAAACAAACACAACTTTCTTCTCCCTTAAGAAATCTCATCTTTTCCCTCTTTGAATTCAATCTTAGAATTGGCGTAGTTTCTTCGTTACTCGATAGAATTTACGTAAGTTCATCTTATTCTTTCTCCCGTACCTTCCTCTATCAGTATTGATAATAAAATTATCGTCTTTCTCGCTTTTTAAGCATTCCGTCTTTCTCAAGATGAACTTTATTCATCTTTTTACGATCTATTTGTAGGTGGCGACCTCCAAGATCCCGACAAAGACTATTTCCTTATAGAATAGGAGCTTGACGATCATTAGAGACGCATAGAAGGTAACGGTGAAGGGTTACTCGGTATTACTTACGTGTTTTACATGTTATATGCTAGAAACTCGTATTTGAATACGATTAGGAAGATTAGAATCCATGTTATGATTAATGAATGATGTTATATGATGAATATTGATGATATATGTTGATTGTTGATGATTATTGGAAGTATAATTGAGTTTTGGAATGAATTGGTTGAGCTTTGGAAGCTCTCGGGTGAAGAAGTGCTCCCAGCCGGTCGACCGGCCGCCGGTCTGACCACCGGCTGGGAACACATCAGTAACTCCTTTGGAAATTTGGGTTTTTGCATGATATGGTGCTCCAGGCCGGCCCACCGGCCGCCGGTCCATCCACCGGCCTGGAACACATCAGTATTGAAGTTTTGGTTATGGTATGATTGGCTGTGCCGGTCGACCGGCCGCCGGTCGACTGACCGGCCCAGACCCCTTTTCTCTGTTTTTGGGATTTTGCCTGTGTTCTGAGCCGGCCCACCGGCCACCGGTCTCCTGCCCGGCCTGCAACACGGCTGTGTTGTTTTCCTTTGACTTTTAAAACTCGTAATTGATAATAGTTCTCATGATCCGTTTACCGTATAATTTTACGTAATGTCTTATAATATTCATGTTTTGGATATATGATATCTCATTCGCTTGTATCACATGTTTTGTGACGGTTTTCGATATGTTCCCACTTTGAGTCGGTTTTTACAAATGAGTCGGTTTGAGCACTATTTGGTCTTGTGCTTTGTATTCTCATTCCCTTGGCTACCTTCCCGTTCGTAAGGCTGGAATGTCGGAACGGAGAGGTATCCTACTTCTTAAATGCATGTGTAGTGGGCATATGACGACGTTGTTGGGAGTTGAACGCTATGCGTTGTTCGACCCGGCCGTCAAATGTTGTATACTTGCGAGGTGGTGTTATTTGCATGTAGCGTACCGCTTGTTATGAGGCTTGAGCTGTTTTTACGCCTCTTTCGTGAATTGATCTACCGAATTTGGGGTACTCGGCATATATATTTTATAAGCCCGAGTCTCGGATGCGAAATGTCATCGCGTGTCGAATCGGAACACGATTTATTCCGAGAGTCTGGCCAGGTTTAGACTAGGACCGGGTATTTATATCGTTGTCCTACCGGAGGAAATTAGTCTACATATACGAAATGTGATCGTGTATGCGTTCAGGGAAATGTTTATCTCGTGGATGCCTGTGAATCATACTTGCCATGTACACGATGCTAGTGCGTTTCATTTACCGTGAGAGTGGTCGTCGTCGTGTCGTCGTCTTTGAATGCGTGATTTCATGATATTATTCATTGTCATTGCATGATTGGGCACCGTCAATGTATTGGTTCGTGAATGGATGATAATATGTTGGATTTATTGTGATTATCGCATGACATGGCATGGTTTGTTGGTCGAGTCTCAATCTTATCAAACTTATACCGCTAACGGTGAGATGCAAGCCCTAGTGAGCGTATTCGGTTGCCTAAGAGTGTCTTTCCCGAGTCTTTGAATAACATGATGGATTCGGATTTGTATTCCATATGCTCTTATCATTATTTATCGAATTGCCTATCTATCCTTATCGTATCTCACATGTATATCTATATATGCATGATTTTACTTTTGTATTTCCTTCTATGTACGTTTAATGTGATATGGCTGGGAGAACCCGGAGTTACTCCCCACTGATTGTGGCGTTCATGTTTTTCATGAATGAACAGGTTGCTTGCATGGATGGCTTTTTGCTTATGCTATTTTGGGTTCGGGTGTGAGCTAGCGGGCGTTGTCCCTGGAAGTTTCACCTCTAGACGATTTTAGCTAGTTTTGCTAACCACTTGTTCTTTGCTAACATTTTGAGAGACCCCGTCTCATTGTTATATTCCGCACTTAGTTTGTAATATTTTGACACTCCTCGTATTATATATCTTGCATGTATAAAAGTTTTTAAAATACCGTATTTCCGCATAATATTTCACATGCTTGTATGTTTTATATTTCCGCATTCGCGAGGGTTGTCACAAAGACCGTCTCAATCTAATAACTCGAGTGAACTTAATCAAATTCACCACAAACCTCGTAGAACGTAGTGCTCGAAAGACAAACCAACCTATCTTCTTATTCTATAGAAAGCTAGTGAGCCAGGCAAGCTTCTAATCTTTCTACAATCCTACGGCTCAATGAAGTTAATAACAAAAATCCACAAGTACATAATCTCATACACGATTGCATAATCCAGGTAACTAAAACCACACAGTAAATCTAGGAAACTAATTCCAAAAGAAAAGAATAAAAAAACCTCAACATAAAGGCTTTCAGCAGCATATAATCTCATACATAATGTCAAGACAACACATAATTCCCATCTACTAACCCACAATTCCACACTCCAAACAAAACAATCAAATAATTCAAACCAAACAGTACCATCGATGCTATACAAACCAAATATGTCGAGAAGTTACTACATGACAAGAATAGAAATTACTGAAATTGATAGTATACAAAAGAAATAAACAAAATTGATAGATGCTACGATGTACCTTTGATGTTGTAGCGGCGTCGAGCAGTGACGTCGAGGGCAGAGGCGGCGTGAGCACGGAGGAGGGAACAAAAGCGGCGGAAATCCTATTGTTGATTGTGTGACAAAGGCGGCGGAAAGGCGGTTGCTTTCGTGGGTGTAAACGGAGAATTGTTGCGGTGGGTGATGTGTATGGTCGACGGGAGACAACGTGGGTTGTGGGTGTCGAAGGGATACGAGCTAGGTGATAGCGGTTGTCGAGGGGTCAGCAAATGTGACTATTTGAGGGTTTGTGGTTTAGTGTATGGGAGGTGGAGCGAACGTTTAGATAGATTAGCACTTTATCTCGTAGCAAAGTCTTATTATTTGATATTTGATTAATATGTCGATTGTTGTTAATGAAAGTCCTAGACCTTTAATTAGACACCTCTAATTAGTTCATTAAATTAAATTAACTTAATGATTTAGGATCTAGTTATCATGCATGCAAATATAAAAGCATAAAAGAAAAGATAAGACGAAAACATCCTTACATGGGGTATTTTCGGTTCAATATGGGCACAATAAGAACTCCTTGTTATTGTTCTTGAGCATGAAATTGATAGATGATCCTCCATAAAACAACCTCCAAAGTAGAAGGTCTCCTTCTTGTTGCACCCAAGATTAAACCCAAACTAATCACTTAGTTTTTGACTAGAAAACACAAGTGATAATATGAACTAATATTAGATTTATTACTATTCTAGTAATAGAAAAAATATTAGTGTTTTGAGAGAGTTTAGAGAGAAGTTGAGTTTAGAAAGAGAAGTGAAAAATAAGCAAAATGAAGTCATGCAAAATTGAACAACAATTGTTCAATCTTAGGGCCTTGTGGCCGGTCACTCTAAGCCATATATGGCTCTTATTTTGTTTATTTTACTCACATGCAAAAGACTTTGAGTGTTGGTAGTAATTGTAATGATAGTTGTGTCATAACAAGTCATTATCATGTGATGGAGTGTGGTAGTAGTAGAGAATAAACACTATTGTTCTCCACTTGTATGATCCGGCCTCCACATGTGAAATGTGGTCCATTTTGTTTTTTGATATTTGTCCCACAAATACTTATAATCATATGCTTAATTATCTTGTATAATTAAGTGTTAATTTGATCAAATAAAAATTTTATAACTCAAATTAATAATCAATATACACTCAACTTTTAAGTGATATTTAACCATTATATCAATATATAATGGGTCCCACAATGTCCAGTTAATTTATTTTACAATTCATTGTAAATATAATTAACTAATTATCTCTACCTCAAAAATATATGCATAAGCTCAACCAGGGACGTAGCCAGGAATTAATAATATACCGGGCCGCTTTTTATATCGTTAATAGTCAATAATCATTGCTACTTAATTCACTATTTAAACATTATCGATATTAATTTGAAAGTTTATAGTCTTTCTTCCCATAATTTGAATTATAAATCAAGTTTTTATTTTAAATTAGTTGTATTTTAATAAATAATGTTTCTATCACAACGTACGTGTGATGGAAAATAAGATACATATTGTAAAATGGTCACCAAAAAAATGTATATAAAATTACTAGTATTTATAAGATAATCGCTCCCATGATAAACGGGCTATGCTAGCATTATAAAAATGACTCGTATACACAAATTCTTATGTATGTAAAAGTGTAAAACCATATTGTATATTCTACCCAAATACGTTTTTATAAAAATAATATATCGATCATGATTATTGCAATCGACATTAAAAATAGGAATAATGACTCCTTGTAATTTGTAAGTGTAGTGATTCTACTTTAAAGAAGAAAAATCAAAATAAAAATCATAATCTAGAAGTGTGAAAGTAAAATAGTGAAAGAGTGCAGAATTTGAGGATCGAACACGCAACCACACTACCACTGCACTCTAACAAAATTATCAAACCACTATGCCAAGATCTTTTTAGTGTGTCCTTTCCACGACTGACTCTATATAATAACTTGTGTTCTAAAACCTTACCCGGGCCATGGCCCGTGTTGGCCCAGCGGTGGCTACGTCGTTGACCTCAACTAATTTAATGAATTAACGATTAATCATTAAATTAAATCTTATTTAATCGTATTAAAATAAGACGTAAAATTTATTCAGTCAATTATCGTATAATTGACTAATAAACTTAAGTGAAATGAGTTTGCAACTCAATTTCCAATAAATAACTTTCGTACATATCAAATATATGTAATGCTCTAATTAAACTCTATCGTATACAAATAATTAGTATTCTATTTCGGTCTCATCCTATAGGTGTGACCTAAAGGTATCAGTTGATTACCGCCGTCAAACGACAATAATGTCAAACTCTAGTCAGCCAAGCGTTACCGATTTACGTTAATCAACTGACGTGGAGTATTAAAATATACTAATCATGCCACGTATATTCCAAATGAGATTTATTATATAAATGCACTATTGTGGAGGACACTTACTCCAACAATCTCCCACTTGTCCGATACAAGTTGTGCATGTAGCAACACTATTGCGAAGGACTCCTCCTCCTACAATTTCTCCCACTTGTCTCGACAAGTTGTGTGCTACCGATTCTCTTGTCTCTTTTGCGTCACATCCTCCCACTCATTGCAAGGTGTCTTACAGGTCGCACTTGCAATTGAAATTATAAATAGAGTGGTTTTCTCGATCTGGGAGAGTAACTGTCTGACCGGAAAATCTACCAGAGATCTCTTTCGAGCGTGGCCACGCATTTCCAGTTACTACTCCTCGAGTGGCCCGAAGATGTTAATACCCAACGTGGGTGGACAACTCCTCTTGACCCATCTTACACTGTATGATACAGATCACCATGACCCAGAAGATGTCCATCGGCCTCCTTTCACGGCACGACCTAGGACAAAAACCAAAGTCAATTGGAAACTACACCGACTCAGGTAAATGGTCGCCAGTCTAAAGAATCGACTCATAGGAATAAAATAGAAATCCCCGCCACGACCAGGCTTCAACAATTTTGATAAGGGACTCTATTATGGTCACTGCCCGACAGAGTGTCTGCACAGTCTGTCTATGTAAACGACCAGTGATCTCCATGACCCCATGGTGCTAAACCAACCATCGATCGACTTACAATCTAGTCACTTTGAGACGTCACCTCAAATGAGTGACTAGGGACAAAACACTTAGTTCATCCTGTTCACTTGAATTGGGTTCAACTTTTCTTTCAACCAATTCGGATAAACAAAGTATTAAAATTTAGTCAAACTAAATAAGGAGTTTTAATGAAACTCTAACAATGAATGCGATTATCTAATATTTGGAAAAATTGATACGCTGTCAATAATTTCATATCTCATAATCTCCAGGAATTCAGGTACATATTTCAATCTCCATTGAAATCACATGACTATCATGTTCAGCCTGCAAAAGGCATGGCTAAGGGATTAGCAATACTTGCATCTTTCCCATCGTTCTGATTGCTATTTCTCTTTGTCGACGTAATCTCATATTATATAAAACTTTCTGAGTACGTGTCTAGGTTTGAATCTAGACTTAGGACTCTTGTCCTAAAGGTAGCTCCCACTGTTTTACCAGTATAATGGGATAGGATATACAGCTATATGAACTACTTCTAGTCCCTCCAATACTGTCGAATCCAAGCTACTTTTATATGCATCATCATATGACGCAATGTACTCCTTCTTATTGTTCTTGAGCATGAAATTGATAGATGATCCTCCATAAAACAACCTCCAAAGTAGAAGGTTTCTTTCTTGTTGCACCCAAGATTAAACCCAAACTAATCACTTAGTTTTTGACTAGAAAACACAAGTGATAATATGAACTAATATTAGATTTATTACTACTCTAGTAATAGGAAAAATATTAGTGTTTTGAGAGAGTTTAGAGAGAATTTGAGTTTAGAAAGAGAAGTGAAAAATAAGCAAAATGAAGTCATGCAAAATTGAACAACAATTGTTCAATCTTAAGGCCTTGTGGCCGGTCACTCTAAGCCATATATGGCTCTTATTTTATTTATTGTACTCACATGCAAAAGACTTTGAGTCTTGGTAGTAATTGTAATGATAGTTGTGTCATAACAAGTCATTATCATGTGATGGAGTGTGGTAGTAGTAGAGAATAAACACTATTGTTCTCCACTTGTAAGATCCGGCCTCCACATGTGAAATGTGGTCCATTTTGTTTTTTGATATTTGTCCCACAAATACTTATAATCATATGCTTAATTATCTTGTATAATTAAGTGTTAATTTGATCAAATAACAATTTTATAACTCAAATTAATAATCAATATACACTCAACTTTTAAGTGATATTTAACCATTATATCAATATATAATGGGTCTCACAATGTCCAGTTAATTTATTTTACAATTCATTGTAAATATAATTAACTAATTATCTCTACCTCAAAAATATATGCATAAGCTCAACCAGGGACGTAGCCAGGAATTAATAATATACCGGGCCGCTTTTTATATCGCTAATAGTCAATAATCATTGCTACTTAATTCACTATTTAAACATTATCGATATTAATTTGAAAGTTTATAGTCTTTCTTCCCATAATTTGAATTATAAATCAAGTTTTTATTTTAAATTAGTTGTATTTTAATAAATAATGTTTCTATCACAACGTACGTGTGATGGAAAATAAGATACATATTGTAAAATGGTCACCAAAAAAATGTATATAAAATTACTAGTATTTATAAGATAATCGCTCCCATGATAAACGGGCTATGCTAGCATTATAAAAATGACTCGTATACACAAATTCTTATGTATGTAAAAGTGTAAAACCATATTGTATATTCTACCCAAATACGTTTTTATAAAAATAATATATCGATCATGATTATTGCAATCGACATTAAAAATAGGAATAATGACTCCTTGTAATTTGTAAGTGTAGTGATTCTACTTTAAAGAAGAAAAATCAAAATAAAAATCATAATCTAGAAGTGTGAAAGTAAAATAGTGAAAGAGTGCAGAATTTGAGGATCGAACACGCAACCACACTACCACTGCACTCTAACAAAATTATCAAACCACTATGCCAAGATCTTTTTAGTGTTTCCTTTCCACGACTGACTCTATATAATAACTTGTGTTCTAAAACCTTACCCGGGCCATGGCCCGTGTTGGCCCAGCGGTGGCTACGTCGTTGACCTCAACTAATTTAATGAATTAACGATTAATCATTAAATTAAATCTTATTTAATCGTATTAAAATAAGACGTAAAATTTATTCAGTCAATTATCGTATAATTGACTAATAAACTTAAGTGAAATGAGTTTGCAACTCAATTTCCAATAAATAACTTTCGTACATATCAAATATATGTAATGCTCTAATTAAACTGTATCGTATACAAATAATTAGTATTCTATTTGGGTCTCATCCTATAGGTGTGACCTAAAGGTATCAGTTGATTACCGCCGTCATACGACAATAATGTCAAACTCTAGTCAGCCAAGCGTTACCGATTTACGTTAATCAACTGACGTGGAGTATTAAAATATACTAATCATGCCACGTATATTCCAAATGAGATTTATTATATAAATGCACTATTGTGGAGGACACTTACTCCAACAATCTCCCACTTGTCCGATACAAGTTGTGCATGTAGCAACACTATTGCGGAGGACTCCTCCTCCTTACAATTTTTCCCACTTGTCTCGACAAGTTGTGTGCTACCGATTCTCTTGTCTCTTTTGCGTCACATCCTCCCACTCATTGCAAGGTGTCTTACAGGTCGCACTTGCAATTGAAATTATAAATAGAGTGGTTTTCTCGATCTGGGAGAGTAACTGTCTGACCGGAAAATCTACCAGAGATCTCTTCCGAGCGTGGCCACGCATTTCCAGTTACTACTCCTCGAGTGGCCCGAAGATGTTAATACCCAACGTGGGTGGACAATTCCTGTTGACCCATCTTACACTGTATGATGCAGATCCCATGACCCAGAAGATGTCCATCGGCCTCCTTTCACGGCACGACCTAGGACAAAAACCAAAGTCAATTGGAAACTACACCGACTCAGGTAAATGGTCGCCAGTCTAAAGAATCGACTCATAGGAATAAAATAGAAATCCCCGCCACGACCAGGCTTCAACAATTTTGATAAGGGACTCTATTATGGTCACTGCCCGACAGAGTGTCTCCACAGTCTGTCTATGTAAACGACCAGTCATCTCCATGACCCCATGGTGCTGAACCAACCATCGATCGACTTACAATCTAGTCACTTCGAGACGTCACCTCAAATGAGTGACTAGGGACAAAACACTAAGTTCATCCTGTTCACTTGAATTGGGTTCAACTTTTCTTTCAACCAATTCGGATAAACAAAGTATTAAAATTTAGTCAAACTAAATAAGGAGTTTTTAATGAAACTCTAACAATGAATGCGATTATCTAATATTTGGAAAAATTGATACGTTATCAATAATTTCATATCTCATAATCTCTAGCAATTCAGGTACATATTTCAATCCCCATTGAAATGACATGACTATCATGTTCAGCCTGCAAAAAGCATGGCTAATGGATTAGAAATACTTGCATCTTTCCCATCGTTCTGATTGCTATTTCTCTTTGTCTACGTAATCTCATATTACATAAAACTTTATGAGTACGTGTCTAGGTTTGAATCTAGACTTAGGACTCTTGGCCTAAAGGTAGCTCCCACTGTTTTACCAGTATAATGGGATAGGATATACAGCTATATGAACTACTTCTAGTCCCTCCAATACTGTCGAATCCAAGCTACTTTCATATGCATCATCATATGATGCAATGTACTCTATTTCCGTTGTGAAATCTGCAATGATAAACTGCCTGGAACACTTCCAGCGGATACATGACATTTATATTTGAAAATGTCACTCCTACTTGGAACCTTTCCAATAGTCTTTTCTTCTTGGAACTCTTCCAACAGATAAATCTTCTATAAAACACAGCCAGTTCGTGATTTCAAATCACTTTGATCAGTTTGGAAACTGAAGTCTGTGTAAACTCTTACAACTCACTATAAACTCCAAACATATGGAACATATCTTTAGTCCTTTGCAAGTACTTAAGAATGTTCTTTATGGCTATCAAGTGACTCTCACTTGGATTTGATTGCAAACGACTTGTCATGCTCAAAGCATGCGAAATGTCGGATTGAGTATGCATCACAGCGTATATAATTGATCCCGCAGCGGAAGCAAAAAGGAATCAATTTATCATGTGTTCAACTTCCTTGAACTAGTCAAAGATCTTATCAATATAAGAATTTTGACTCAACGCTAATATCCTTTTAGATTTATCTTCATAAATCCAGATATCTGAAAGATGTATTCTACTTCTCCAAAATATTCCATCATCTAAAATGATCAATATGTCTCCACATATAAGACTGATGCACACCACATTACTCCCACTAAACTTCATGTATAAACATAATTTCTCGAGATATCGAGAAATATTTTACAACATGATTGACATACTAATTACAACTCTTTAGTGCTTACTTAAGACATCCTCTTAAGCTTGCAAAATTAACTTAGGATAGTTAGGATCTACGAACCCACAGGTGAATATAAAATATACAACCTCTTCTAGAATCGTATTCAAGAAGTTGGTCCTTGAGGTCCAATTGACATCATACTATTATGATATGCTGTAATCGCTAAGTATATTCGAATGGATCAAATAATTAAGGTTGGTGCAAAACTCTTTGCCTACCCATTTATCTTTGAAAACATTTTAATGTTCATTCATGCAAAATTCGATCTTAAAAAATCAATTTACATTGAAGAGGTCGTACTTCTTCAAGTAAAATTTACCAGGTCATATACCTGACCATCATGCATGGAGTCCATTACAAATCGCATGACTCTAAGCCATAGTAAGAAGTTGGGATTAGAAACAGTCTTTTATAAGTCGCGGATTAGAATTCATCACTATTAAGGAGTGATAAAATTCCACCTGACCTCTTAGGTTCCGAAGAAACTACTACTGAACAAGCAATGAGGAAACTTTTTCCGGACCAT
The DNA here is from genome assembly GCA_022085475.1 of Heliosperma pusillum. Lineage (NCBI taxonomy): Eukaryota > Viridiplantae > Streptophyta > Magnoliopsida > Caryophyllales > Caryophyllaceae > Heliosperma > Heliosperma pusillum. The sequence goes on along the minus strand of JAIUZE010073332.1, from coordinate 62,569 downwards.
ATGCTCAGTTTGTGGCTCTTGAAACATTTTCTCCCACTCTGTCTTATCAAGAATTAATCGTATTTTTATTGAAAGACAGCATCACGAGTCACAAACGCTTTGTTCTCGTGGTCAATGTCGGATTATTGAGCACTTGTTTCATTCGGATAACTTACAAATTAGGTACGCTACCCACCCAAATCGTATATGGAATGAAATCAAACTGTTTTAAATGTGTTTTAATATGGTGGGAAAAGAAATAGCAGACAAAAATATTAAGATCCCAAGGTTAGTCAAATGGCTCATTTTGACTTGACAAAGACAAAACCATATCGTATAAGGTTCTGTTTCTCTATTCAACAACACCTTATATAATAATGTGTGTTAGAGAAGTTAACTTGTGAAACCATTTCACAATACTTTTGGTGAAAATCAAAGTCAATACTTAGATATTTATAGTTACGATTTAGTCGTAAGTCCTTGATCTAATGCTCTTAGTGGTTAACTACTTCACATTGAAGCTCTTTGAACTTTTCAAAGATTTATCTTAGCACCTCATTAAGTAGAATCAAACATAATATCTACTTAAATCGTCGGTAAATCAAGTGAAGTAATCATTACCATCTCTAGTTGTGTTTCTTATTGGACCACACGTATTCTTATGTAATGGGGCCTATAACTTACTAGTTTGATTTCCTTTTAAATAAAAAGGGCACGAATCATCTTGCCTTGAATACAAGATTCGCACGCACCATAAGATTCAAAATCAGATGGTTTAGGGATAGTTGTCAATACTAGCCTCTTAATGTGCTACACAATCCAGAATTAAGATTAGATTAGGGTCACCAATTTTGAGCCTTTTACAATCTATATGACTAGTAATTACTAGTTTAGGTCAAGAATATAATTACCTTTGATTGGTATGGGATAACCATTGACCAAGTATAGGCATAAAAAGGATACAACGCTTGTTCCATTCACAAAAGTGAAACACTTGTGTCGTACACAAAAGTGGATACTATATTCTTATTTAGAGGTCGTGTACATAATAACGTTTATTAAAGTATACCTCTAAATCCAAAACTAGATTGATCACATTATAACTTTTATATGTCTCTATAGAAATAAAACTACAATAGTTATATTTCCCTTGTAGGTCGACATTTAATCATGGTTAGTCGTCGCACGAATCATTATTTATATGCATTGAATACATTGAATGAAAACCATAATGGGTATCTAATACCCAAAAAATTGCATTTAGCAAAATAATGTCGATCATATAGATATTAGGGTGGGTGAAAATGGAAAGTACATAGACCCTTAATTAGACTCTCTAATTAGTTGCTAAATTACTGTTATTAGTATTTAATGATCTAGGTACCATTGCCATGCAAATATAAAGACATTTATATAAGAGAAGAAATTTCCTCACATTGATGTGGAAAATATAAGGGCACAACAAGAACTCCTTCTTGTTGATCTTGAGATACAAATATGGTTGAACACAAATAATCTCCAAGGTAGAAGATCTCCTCTAAGTTGCACCAAGATTAACCCAAATTATCTACCCTTATTATTAACTAGATAATAAGATAGATATAATACTACTAATACTAGACTATATTACTACACTAGTAATACTTAGTAAATATTAGTATATGAGAGTTTTAGAGAGAAGTTTAGTTTTGAGAGATGTATGGAAAATAAGAATGAAGTTGTGTAGGAATGAACAACAATTGTTCTCCTTTTATAGCCAAGAGGGCCGGTTTCATCATCACAAAATGGTGATGTTTTCTTCTTATTTTATTGCCATGTAAGGTGGTAATGTGTTGTAGTGAATAAAATGATATCATGTTTGCTATTCATGTCATAAGCATATGTTGCTTAGGAGTATAAATAAGAACAACCATCATCACCATTTGACTTCACCACAACCGGCCATGTGAGCCTCCATTTGATCCATTTTGATTTTTGATATTTGTCCCACAAATACTTATTAATCATATGCTTAATTATCTTGTATAATTAAGTGTTAATTTGATCATATAACAATTATATGACACAAATAAATGAATAATATGTACTTAACATTTTAAGTAATATTCTACCATTATATCAATATATAATGGGTCCCACAATGCTTAGTTAATTTATTTTACAACTCATGGTAAATATAATTAACTAATTACCTCTATCTCAAACCTCAACTAATTTAGTAAGGTAACGATAATTACTAAGTAAATCTATTTAATCGTATTGAAAATAAGATAAAATTTATTGCAATTATCGCATAATTGAAAAATAAACTTAATTGAATTTGAGTTCTTAACTCAATTTCTAACAATTAACTCTCATACATATCGAATATATGTAATGTACTAATTAACTGTATCGTATACAAATAATTAGTTATTATTTGGATTTCATCCTTTAGGTGTGGCCGAAAGGGATCAGTTGATCACCGCCGTCATACGACAATAACGTCAAACTCTAGTCAGCCAACCGTTATTGATTTACGTTAATCAACTGACTAATCATATATATAGTCAATAAATATCCCCATTATATTCCTTAATAAGATTCATTATGTGGCGCACTATTGTGGAGGACACCTACTCCAACAATCTCCCACTTGTCTGACACAAGTGTGCGTCACCGATTCTCTTGTCTCTTTATCACATCTCCCACTCAACGCAAGGTGTTTTCCAGGTCGCACTTGCGATTGACAATATCTAGAGTGGTTTTCTCGATAGGGAGAGTAACTGTATGACCGGAAAATCTACCATAGATCTCTTTCCGAGCGTGGCCACGGATTTCCAGTTGCTTCTCCTCGAGTGGCCTAAAGATGTTTTTACCCAACGTGGGTGGACAATTCCTGTTGATCCATCTACTATGTATGATGCAGATCACCATGATCCAGAAGAAGTCCATCGGCCTCCTTTTACGGCACGACCTAGAACATCAACCAAAACCAATCGGAAACTGCACCGACTCAGATAGACGGTCGCCAGTCAAAAGAATCGACTTTTAGGAATAAGATAGAAGACCCTGCCACGACCAGGCATCAAAAAATTGATTTAAGGGTCTCTATCATGTCACTGTCCGACAGAGTGTCATACAGTCTGTCTATGTAAACAACCAGTCATCTCCATGACCCTATGGTGCTGAACCAACCATCGATCGACTTACAATCTAGTCATTTCGAGACGTCACCTCATTTGAGTGACTAGGGACAAAATACTAAGTTCTTCCTATTCACTTGAATAGGGTCCAACAATCTATTCGGATAAACAAAGTATTAAATTGAGTCAAACTAAATAAAAGAGTTTAAAATAAAACTCGAACAATGAATGCCATTATCATATATGAAATAATTAATACAACATTCAATTATTACATATTACATAATCTAAAGGAATTCTGGCACACGTCTCAATCCCATTGTGACGACATGACCATCATGCTTAGCCTTTGATAAAGGCTTGGTTAAAGGATCAGCACTGTTGTCATCTGTCCCAACCTTACAAATGTCAATTTCCTTTCTGTCCACGTAATCTCTAATTACATGATATTTCCTAAGTACATGTCTAGACTTGTTACTAGACTTGGGCTCTTTTGCCTGAAAAATAGCCCCACTTTTATCACAATAAATTGTGATAGGATCTTTGGCAGTAGGGACTACTGTTAGTCCTTCCAAAAATTGCCGAATCCACACAGCTTCCTTTGCAGCTTCAGATGCTGCAAGGTACTCTGCTTCTGTTGTAGAATCCGCTGTAACGCTTTGCTTGAAACTCTTCAAGCAAACAGCTCCTCCATTCATCATATAAACGTAGCCGGATTGGGATTTCATATCATCCCTATCTGTTTGGAAACTGGCATCTGTGTAACCCTTTACACGTAACTCAGTCTCGCCTCCAAACACTAAGAACGAATCCTTGGTCCTTCTCAAGTACTTAAGGATGTTCTTTACGGCTATCCAGTGACTCTTACCTGGATTTGCTTGGTAACGACTTGTCATTCTCAAAGCATATGCAACGTCGGGACGAGTGCACATCATAGCATACATGATTGATCCAACGGCTGAAGCGTAAGGGATCAATTTCATGCGTTCAATCTCCTCGGTTTTCGTAGGGCACTCTGACTTGCTCAAAGTGATCCCACTTCCCATAGGAATAAAGCCTCTCTTAGAGTCTTTCATGTTGACCCGATCAAGAATCTTATCAATATAAGTCTCTTGACTTAATGCTAGTATCCTTTTAGATCTATCCCTATAGATCCGGATACCTAAGATGCGCTGGGCCTCTCCTAAGTCTTTCATTTGGAAATTTATTCCTAGCCACTCCTTTACAGAAGTGAGCATTGGAATATCATTCCCAATGAGTAGTATGTCATCTACATACAAGACTAGAAAAGTTACTTTACTCCCACTAAAACTTCATTATAACAACCACAAACGGTTTCTCTACACTGTCGGATTGAAAACCATGTGTGTTTAATTACATTATCGAAACGATGATGTCCAACTCCTGGATGCTTGGCGTAAGACGATATATGGATCTCTTTAAGTTGCATACCTTCTTAGGGTTTGATGGATCCACAAAACCTTCCAGTTTTTGTTCATGTCACTTCCTCTTCTAGAATCAATTCAAGAAGGCGGTTTTGACAATCCATTTGCCAAATCTCATAATTATGAAATGCGGCAACCGCTAAGGAATCCTTATGGATCGAAGCATGGCGACTGGGGCGAAGGTTTCGTCATAGTGAAGACCATGAACTTGGGTGAAACCTTTTGCCACCAATCTAGCTTTATAAACATCATTATTTTTGTCTATGCCACTTTTGATCTTATAGATCCACTTACACTGAAGAGGTCGTACCTCCTTAGGTAAATCAACCAAGTCCCATACTTGATTGTCGTACATATAATCCATTTCGGATTGCATGGCTCCTAGCCATAGCTTTGAGTCGGGACTAGAAATGGCTGCTTTGTAGGTAGTAGGTTCGCTACTTTCAAAAATTAACACATTATAGTCATCACCTTCCTCTATAATACCAAGGTATCTATCAGGTGGATGACTAATTCTGCTTGACCTCCTAGGTTCTGAAGGAATAATGACCGTACCAGACGAAGAGGGAACGTTTTCCTCGTCATCCTTTTCGGTTTGTGGCTCTTGGACTTCATCAAGTTCAAATTTTCTCCCACTCTGTCTTTTAGAAATAAAATCCTTTTCTAAAAAGACTGCATCACGAGACACAAACACTTTGTCCTCGTGTTTATTGTAGAAGTAATAAGCACGTGATTCCGTTGGATATCCTACAAAAAGACATTTGTCAGATTTGGGTGCGAGTTTATCGTCAGACTTATTCTTAACAAAAGCCTCGCATCCCAAAATTCTCATAAATGACAAATAAGGAACTTTTCCTGTCCATATCTCATATGGAGTCTTGTTTGCCGCTTTAGTCGGGCTTCGATTTAGTGAAAATATTGCAGATAAGATAGCACAACCCCAAAAATAATCATGAAGCTCAGTTAGACTCATCATAGATCGAACCATATCTAATAAAGTTCGATTTCTCCTTTCGGATACACCGTTTAATTGAGGTGTTCCAGGAGGAGTCCATTGTGATACTATACCACAATCTTTCAGGTGTGAATCAAATTCATGGTTCAATTATTCACCACCACGATCGGATCGTAGGGTTTTAATCTTTTTATTCAATTGGTTTTCTACTTCATTTTGAAATTCTTTGAATTTTTCAAAAGCATCACTTTTATGCCTCAGCAAGTAGACATATCCATATCTACTCAAGTCGTCGGTAAAAGTAATGAAGTAGTGATAACCACCTCTAGCTCGGATAGTCATTGGACCGCATACATCCGTGTGTATAAGTCCTAATACTTCACTGGCTCGTGTCCCTTTTCCCGTAAAAGGAGCACGAGTCATCTTGCCTAGAAGACAAGATTCGCATACGCCATAAGATTCGTAATCGAATGGTTTGAGTACTTTAGATGAAACAAGTCTCTTTATGCGTCGTTCGTTTATGTGCCCTAAACGACCATGCCAAAGGTATGATTGATTAGGTTCACCTGTTTTGAGCTTCTTGTTTTCTACATGATAGACCTCTTTTGCAATATCTAGAACATAAGTACCTCCAATAGAAATGGCCTCGCCATAAACCATTTCATTAAGTGAAAAAGTACAACAGTTGTTCTTAATGCAAAATGAAAATCCTTCCATGTCTAACACGGAATTGGAGATAATGTTCTTGGTAAGAGTTGGTACATAATAGCAATTATTTAAATACAACTCTAAACCATTAGGCAAAAGAAGAACGTAGGTGCCCACGGAAACTGCGGCTACCGTAGCTCCATTTCCCATGCGTAGGTCCACGTCACCCTTGGCTAGTGCTTGCACGTCCCTCAGCCCCTGTACATGATTACAAAGGTGAGAACCACAACCGGTATCAAATACCCAAGAAGAGGTACTAGCAAAGTTTAATCATCTATCATATAGATTTATGTGAAAGAATGTTTAACCTGACGTTTGGTTCACACAAGGGGCCGTCCATTTCCTTGTCTTTCAAGTACTTGGGGCAATTGCGTTTCCAATGCCCTTTGCCATTACAATAATAGCAATCCGCCTCCGCGTGTTTGTTGACCTTGGGCTTGGCCTTGTAAAAGACCTTTCCCTTTCCCTTGCCGGATTTCTTGAAAAGAGTCTTACCCTTTCCCTTGTCCTTCCTCACCCCAAGGTTCATGTTCTTCATTGTCATGGAAAGAACATCCTTGGGTTCACTCCCACTAGCCTCCATGTCCCTCTCCGCTTGGGTGAGGAGTGCATGGAGTTCATGGAAACTCTTGTCCATGCCATTCATGTTATAGTTCACCCTCAATTGGGTGAACTTAGGTGAGAGTGAATGAAGGATCTTACCCACCACCAAATTCTTCGGAATTGTGCACCCTAGACGCTCTAAGGTGTCCGCGTGCTCAACCATTTTGAGCACGTGTGGGCCAACTTTTTGGCCCCTTTGAAGCTTAGTGTCAAAGAATTTCGTAGCCGCCTCATATTGGAGAATTTGAGGGGCTTGCGAAAACATCGAAGTGATCCTCGTGAATATCACATATGCATTGAGAGAAATCAATTGGAGTTTGAGTTTGGGTGAGATTGACCAAATCAAGACATTCTTGACGTCATTAGCAACCTTCAAATAAAGGTCATATTCGGCCCGAACCACCGCGGATGATCTTGGCGCGGGTTCGGTGGGGGGCTCTTTGACCAAGTATCGAGCAACTTATCTCGGATAACTCGGCGCTCTTGATCGTTGACTCCCATTTCAACAAGTTACTTTCCAACTTCCGTCATCCTTTAGGACACACTTGTCTCCATGACGGATCTCAACCATGAGTCCTTACCCAAGGTTTGTCAAGAGCGTTTTGATGATGGTGACATTATGCGAATATGGTAACTACAACAAAAAGAAATATATAAACATTCATTGTTAATTTACTTGAAAAAACATTTTAACAAGTTTAGCATTCATATAATGACCTCTCACTAAATTATATAAATGATTCCAAGACCCATTTTTAAATAAAAATAGTCATCGCATGCTACCTTTATCTAGAAAAGGTAAGTCATTACTTGACTAATTCTACCTTTAGAACTCTTGGTTAACGGATTTCAACTAAATCCATCTCCTAGTCCCAAGATAACGCTTATCTCATTGAGTCCAATCCAATTTTAGCTTGTGATCGTATCACCCTACTTACCCGAGGTAAAAAGGGACCCACGAGCGTGGTAGCCCTAATGAACACGGGATTCATAGGTGTTACTAATTGGTAAGGCTAATCTCAATTTTTAAACATGTGAGAGATCTTGTCAATTTAGTTATTAATTCCCTATAATTGAACTAAGTCGGTGAATTGTGAATAACGTTGAATTGACAATAACGGTAAATAAAATGCATGTGTGACGATTTTGGCATGAGCGGAAATAAAGCAGCACCAAGCAACAATAAATCCTAGTATGGCCACCTAGCTAATCAAAATTAACTAGATAGTTACAAATTCGGAAACCAACTCCTTGGTCCCCTTGCCTCTTCACTTGGAACACCTTCCAAAATGGCACCGTCTTGAGGGAGTCACCGGTCTTCATAAAAATAATTACAAATATACAAATATAAAAATTCCTATTATACATTTATTCTATAAAATAAAATTATTAAATTATACAAACCGGCGATACGAGATCGCAATAAAATTACAACCAAACCGTTATTCCCTTACATTACGGGTAATAACGATTAAAAATAACTAGGCCATACTAGGTACAAAATTTGCATAAATTATTAAATAAATGACATTCATTCATTCAACCATAAATAAAATAAATTGCTGCAAAATTCATGCCAAAATCGTCCTAAGTTCAATTCATGCTCATTGTAGCTCGATTTTTTCGGGATTTATTGATTTTTAACCATTAAAAATCACTATCAACATTTAAATCGCATTTAAATTCAAACTAATTAACTAAACTGATTTAGAACTCAAAATTAGTCACTACTAATTTTGTTGGTCATTAATTAGATCGATTTGATTTCATTTGCTAATATACGGTTTAATCATAACAATTATGAAATAAAACCAAAATAAAATATAAACATCATAAAATTTGAAACCAAAAAATTTTTACATTCTGGAACAATTCCAGGAACTATAAAAATAAAAAACATTTGCTCAAAAAATTTAAATTAATTTTATGAACAAATAGCTTTGTATTTAATGGTTTTATCAAATAAAAACATTAGATATAGTAAAACAGTGAAACAAATTATGAAATTTCACCAAGAGTATCAAAATCAGAATGTAAAATGTAAAAAAAATTTTCAAGACCATAAATGGACGTTTCAATTTTATGAACATTATAATCTCATATTATCGACTTTTATCGTATAAAAATCATGAACATTCAATACATAAGTAAAAGTCACGAAATTTTACATACAATATTAAGACATGCATGTGAGATCATATTAAAATTTCATGGCCAGAATCAACATGCAACTATTTTTAGTTAACTTTTAACTCATAAAATGCATGTTAACTCGGTTTAAACGCCAAAAATCAAAATAAATAGCAAATTAATCCCTAAAATCACGAACTTTGACCACAAACATTTTGAGGTCAGTAGGTATACATGCACCAAAAACTTTTGTCAGAATCGTATTTTAACTCAAAATCTTTGATTTATTAGTTATCTTATAACTTTAATAAAAATGTCCAAAATGAACATGCATGCTACAAGCTAGCTCTGATACCACATGAAAGTTCATAGACCTTAATTAGACTCCTCTAATTAGTTGCTAAATTACTTGTTAATTTAGTATTTAATGATCTATGTAACATGCATGCAATATAAAGACATTTATATAAAAGAAGAAATTTCCTCACATTGATATGGAAATAATATGGGCACAATAAGAACACCTTCTTGTTGTTCTTGAGCTAATAATATGGATGAACAAGAAATCTCCAAACTAGAAGACCTCCTTCAAGTTGCATCAAGATGAACCCAAATAATCTACCCTTATTATTAACTAGATAATAAGATAGATATTATACTACTAATATTATGGCTATATTACTACACTAGTAATACTTAGTAAATATTAGTATTTGAGAGTTTTTAGAGAGAAGATGAGTTTTGAGAGAAGTAAGGAAAACAAGCATGAATGAACAAATAAAATGATCAACCCTATTGCCCTTTTATAGGCAATATGGCCGGTCCATATGAGCATCACAAGGCTCTCATTTTGCTTATTTTAATCACATGCATTAGGGTGGAGTGTTGTAGTATAAGTGATGATTGTATCCTACTTGTTATGTCACTTTCAATTGGTAACTAAAGAGTGTTAACAAGAACAACAATCATCACCATGTAACTACAATATAACCGGCCATTATGGCCTAGTTTGATCCATATTGATTTTTGATATTTGTCTCACAAATACTTATTGATCATATGCTTAATTATCATGTATAATTAAGTGTTAATTTGATCATATAACAATTACATGACTCAATTAAATAAATATTATGTACTTAACATTTTAAGTAATATTTTACCATTATATCAATATATAATGGGTCCCACAACGCTTAGTTAATTTATTTTACAACTCCTTGTAAATATAATTAACTAATTACCTCTATCTCAAAACCTCAACTAATTTAGTAATTTAACGATTAATTACTAAGTTAAATCTTATTTAATCGTATTAAAATAAGATATAAATTTATTAGTCAATTATCGCATAATTGAAAAATAAACTTAATCGAATTTTGAGTTCTTAACTCAATTTCTAACAATTAACTCTCGTACATATCGAATATATGTAATGTCCTAATTAACTGTATCGTATACAAATAATTAGTTACTATTTGGATTTCATCCTTTAGGTGTGACCGAAAGGGATCAGTTGATCACCGCCGTCAAACGACAATAACGTCAAACTCTAGTCAGCCAACCGTTATTGATTTACGTTAATCAACTGACTAATCATATATTTAGTCAATAAATATCCTAATTATATTCCTTAATAAGATTTATTATGTGGCGCACTATTGTGGAGGACACCTACTCCAACACTAAGATGATAGGAATTTGGGTGTCCTCAGCCATATCTAATACAACGAAGTCAACTGGTATGAAAAACTTCTCTACTCTAACCGGTACGTCTTCTAAAATTCCCAAATGGTGTTTAATAGAACGATCGGCCATTTGTAAGGTCATGGTTGTAACATTAAGTTGACCCATATTTAGCTTTTTACATATAGAAAATGGCATTACACTAACACTAGCCCCTAAATCACAGAGGGCTTTATCAATAGCTAGACATCCTATATTACAAGGAATAGAAAAATTCCATGGATCCTTTAGCTTAGGTGGTGATCGGGATTGTAACACAGCACTGCATTCCTCAGTAAGTGCAACCGTCTCCACTTTATTAAAGGATCGCTTCCTTGTCAGTATGTTCTTCATAAATTTTGCATAAGCCGGCACTTGAGTGATCAACTCAGTAAATGGTACACTCACTTGCAAATTCTTGACGATCTCCATAAACCTTCCAAACTTTTTATCAAGCTTGGATTTATGTTAGCGGTGAGGAAAAAGAAGTGTAATGGCGATTGTCTCGGCTTATTTTGCTCTTGTAGATGACGTAGAGGACTTGTCAGTCTGATTAGGGGTTAATCGATCGAGCAAAGGAGTTGCTCGATCGAGTTTGTCAAAACAGGAACTTTCAGGAACTCCTCAAGCAGATTTTTCGAATTTTTTCTGGGTTGCTTGATCGAGCTAGGGAGGTTGCTCGATCGAACATCTTCTTTTTCAGGCACTTTTTCGCTGTTTTCCGAATATTGACGAGCAACTTCCATACTTTCATCGTTCTCATCCCCTTTCATTTCCGGGCTTTTGTAATGGGTCCCACTCCTCAAAGTAATAGCATTGGCTTGTTCATGTGGAGGGTGTCCCTGAGGAGGAAGATTACCCGGTTGTTTGCAACATGGCTTTCAATTCTGCCATATCATTACTTGGAGGTGGAGCTTGTTGAAAGTTTTGGCCTCCTTGATTTGGACGGTTATAATTGCATTGAGAATTACGATTCTGAGGAATCACATAAGAGGAACCTTGTTGCTGAGGTGGCGGCGAGGTAGGATTAAGAACATTCTGACTTCGGTAGGAGAAATTTGGATGCTCTCTCGTCCTTTCATTATAAAAGTTAGAGTACGGTGTACCTTGCTTACAGGATTGAAAAGCAAGTACTTGTTCAACCGTACTCATACACTCTACTGCATTATGCCCCATGGTACCATATCTTTCACAGGTTGGCTCTTATTGAACCATGGCATGGACCGTTTGTTTATTTTCCAAAGATTTTAAAGTTTGTAATTTGGCAATTTTAGCAGTTAATGCCTCCAACTGAGCTCCAACAGCATTATCCGAACTTCCGCGCCTCGCATTACCCCTGGGATTTCCATACTCAGCAGTGTAAGTAGCTATCTCATCAATCAACTTCCAAGCATTAGCATCGATAGTGTTATTTTGCAATCTTCCATTGGCAGCAGAATCTAGCAATGCTCTCCGATCATCATATAACCCGTTGTAAAACTAGTTGCATAGGAACCAAGTATCAAAACCATGATGTGGAACGGATTTGACAAGCTTCTTGAAGCGAACCCATGCCTCATTAAAGTTCTCAGTGGGACTTTGTTTGAAGCTTGTGATTTGACTTCGGATGGCGTTGGTTTTCTATGGCGGGAAGTATCTTTTGTAGAATGCAAGAGCCAGAGAATTCCAATTAGTGATTCCAAGTGCATCCACATCTAACTCAGCCAACCAATCTTCTGCCACGTCTCGTAGCGAAAAGGGGAATAACACCAACTTGATTTGATCTTGAGTTACCTCACCCGTTAAAGGAATAGAGCAACAATAGTTGGTGAACTTTTCCATATGCTTCGCATGATCCTTAGTGGGGCTTCCTCTAAACATGTTTCTCTCCACCAAAGAGATATAAGATGGAAGAATCTCAAAGGCTCCATTACCCGTAGTAGGGAGTTTGAATCCCTTGGGAATAGATGCAACAGTAGGATCCGAATGGTTGGCTAAACTAGGCATGGTTGTAGTGGTGGCAGAAATATGTGTATCCTCTTCTAATGATGGTTTTTCTGCGACAAATTCGGCGTAAACTATGTCAAGCGTACTCAAGTCTTCCGCTTTTTGAATTTCCTTCCAAAAGTTTCGTCTAACTCGGAGAGTCCTCTCTGGTTCGGAATCGTAGGGTACGAGATTGGACCTGGAACACCTAGGCATAAGCGAACACTAAAGAAAAGGATAAGAACGGTCTCAAGGAACTTAGGTTTCCTGAGACGAAGAAAAAGACAAACTAAGTAGAAACAAACAGAAAATTGTTTCCTCCCCGGCAACGGCGCCAAATTTGATAAGGGTAAAGTCGCGTCACCTTAATCAAAGTAATCCTAATTCAGTACTAACCAATAGTCAGGGGTAAGTAAGGTATCGAATCCACATGGAGGCAGTAGTATTCTAATCTGTTAAACTAGGTTCGTCTCTATAGTAGCAATTATCGGGGTTTTTGATTTGTGTTTCTAAGCTAATAGCAAACAATAACAATAAAAGGTTGAAATCAATAAGATTAAAAGTCTAGGGTCTCAGGTTCACTAGGATTATTCTTCAGGGGTAAGGGTGTAAGCAACTATCATGCAATAAAGTTATCTAAGGTCACAAGATCGGTCGATTCAAGTATGCCCTTTTGATCTACAATTTAACATGCGATCGCTATCATTAAACGAGTTCTATTCAATTATTGTAGCTACTCATAACGATATTAATAACAACGATAATATATAAAGTAAACATGATTAACAATAACGAAAGGCTTAACAAAGAATAATTAAAGAACTAGAAAGTAACTAATTGAATAACAAAAGAAGATTAAAGAGTACCGATTACAAGTTTGAACTAAAAATAATAGTCTTGATGGATGAATCCAGTCGTAAAGCAAACAAAACTTCAGTTTCTAATATAAAAGCGTACCTAATTATGAAAGACGAGTTTTCCTTTTATAATAAAAATCTAATTAACTAGGTTAAACTAATTTAGGAAATCCGAAAGCCGTCAAATACTAGGCTCCTCGATTGAGCAAAGTGAATCTGCTCGATCGAGCATGACGTCAGCACGACTCGATCGAGCAGAGTAACCTTACTCGATCGAGCATCCTTCATATGGCTCGTTTTTCGTTTTTCTTCATTTCTTCTCCATTGCTCTCGATTCCCGTGCCCAACCTTCTACGATCTGACTCCGCCATGCTCCATACCAACTCGATAAAAACAATTAAACTAGCTTGACTAAGGTAGGCTAATTTTGGATTGTAGTTAAAAATTAGGTCAAAATAGGTCAATTTGGCTAGTGAAGTTCAAGGGTAAAATATGAGACAGGAGGATTTGCCTCTCCACATGTGTCACCTTCCACAAACTGAATGCATACAGGCACTAAGAGGTAGATATCATGCTTATGCAAATTAATGTTACATGCCTTATAAGGAGTTCTACTCATATCCTAGATAAAACTGATCATGAATTTCATCAGTTTATGAAGGCTCTAATTCCTTAGAATGTTCAAGTAGGTTGCCGATATCAATTCAAGTTTATTCGTTCAGTAAATTTTAATCAAAAACTCGTAGATTATGCACATGATTGTACATGATGGCATTAACGATGCAAGGCTTAGACTAAAGTAAAAGCATAGAAGCAGTTTCATCATTGTTATCCAACCGTTCCGACTCGACCTAAATGCAAAAATAAACGTGTTTTTATATTTATTTTTTTATGTTTCAAAATTTATGTTTTTCAAATTAAATAAATGATGCATGCATAAATGCAATAAACATGAAAGCGGAAATGCAATAAATAATGCAGATGCAATACAAGACAAATGCTTACCCTCCCCAAACCAAATCACACAATGCCCTCATTGTGGTCAGCATACAATCAGCAACATCAAAATATAAGGGAAAAGGGGATGCAAGACTAGATAAATGCAAAAGAAAATAAAGCACTGTAAAGAAAGCTCACAAATATATACAAGGACGACCTCCCAAAATCAGAAAACAACATTGGAGGTCGTAGCCAGCTGTTACTAGTCAGTACCATAGTACTACGATCCAGACTCAACACCGTCTTGGGCCTCCTTATCTCCACTTAAGATAACATGAATCAAGATAACTCAAAGATCGAAGAAGTCGGTCAAATTCATTTGAGTGTGCGTCACAAAAGCATATATAAGAGCAAGGCAATGTATAAACATATAGGAGTAAAAATAGTGATTTGCTTAGAGGATGTGATTTGTCTTTCGAATATTCAATGAAGGTAAATTCAGCATACAAGGGTATTTCAAATTTATCCTCAAACGATAATTTCGAAGAGGAAAACGTAGGGAGCGCAGCGACATATAACATTGAAGACAAGCGAGTGGAAACAACATGCTTTGACGGAACTTCTATGTGAGGCGGGGGAGTCAAATGGGTAGTAGGAGAAGATGGGTAGGCATCCCAAATACAAGGAGTGGTAAAGTCAATTGTGTCGACGAGGTCTTCCATGATAAGCTCATCTACCATATCGTCATATGAGTCCCATTTTGATTCAAGACCTTCAGATCTCACATCCTCACCATCCTTATCCCAAGACTCGTCACAAAAGGGGTATTCTAGAGGATCCATCAAGTCTTCCTTATGTGTATCACTTTCTCTAAGACTCTCATAAAGGGGTTCTAGATTATCCTCAAAGAATGGGTTATCAACTGAGTATATGGTCTCCTCCTCTACGTTTCTATCAATATCCTTTTTATTCATATCAATGGGGTCTATAGTCTCACCCACGCTCTCAATTATGTCAGATTGAAATGAAAAAGTGGGTTTAATGCATTCAAGTGCAAGCCATTCAAAGAAACAAAGGACATCTTCAATATTCTTACCACCATAATCTCCCAAACCCATGGAGTCAATATAGGCATGAGTTTTTTTGTTCATACCTCTTATGATGGTAAGGCACACACTAAGCCGCGGGAGTGTGTCTTCACAGTTATGAGAACGCATCCAATCCTTCCATTTATGCATGTAATTGTGGAAGTTCTCATCTTCACCCTGAAGAAACTGGATGGAAATCATTAGAACGGTCTCAAGGAACTAAAGTTCCCTGAGACAAAAGACAAACTAAATAAAAACCAGATAAAATAACACTGTTTCCCCGACAACGGTCCCAAAATTTAACAGGCCAAATCGCCCACCTATCAAAGATAACCAACAAGCCTAAACTAATGCAGTAAAGGAAGTCGGGATCGTATCCACAGGGAGAGTAAAGAAATTTTATTCGCTAATTAACAGTCTGTCTAATTAACAAACAGGGGTTTTGATTGTTTGTTTTCTAAACTAAAGGTAGTGAAGTAAAGAGAAATAAAGGAATAAAGTGGATTAAAATAAAATAAGAGAAATAGCTAGGATATCGGGTTACCACGGTCAACGACGGTCAATGATAGAATTAAAATATTAACATAAACATGGTCTGAAGGGTAAGGGATAGTTCCTTTCGGTCTAGTATTCACCCTAGAATTACTAATTTAGCTTTCACTCTAATTAAGGCATTCTATTGTTCGCTGCAAGTCTCTACCTTTTCCATATCTTACGATCTAGGTCAACGTTTAACAAACTAGTAAATCAGTCACATGCATTTAACCAATTTACTAACAGTTAATGCAACGATTAACAAAACAAACCGATAATTATGATTTAACTAATAATCTAACAATATATCATCGCGTAACCGCAGTTTCCCTAAATCCTAGCATAGAAGTATTAGCTATGCATAATAGATCTAGCGAAATTAATTATGAGAAATAGGATTGAATTATACATGATAAAAGATGATGAATTACGATTAACGATTTAATCTAATAAGCAAAGAAGAAAGAACAAGAACAAATAAGAAAGGAAGAAAAATAAAGAAAAAGGAATTATAAGGAAGAGAACAAGTTTCAATACCAAAGGAAAGGAAGAAAGATTAATTCTCCAATCTCAGATCCAAAGTTGCTAAAAGAAACGTAGAATTGTTTAACAGTTTAAAAGAGATGCCCTAATTATTATGTCTTACAAGGCATAAATACTAAATTCATAAGCTAGACTAATTAAGCAACTAATGGGCCAAAAAGACAAAATAAGCGTCTGATTACTAGATTTAGTCGATCGACTAAAAAAGGATGTCGTGATGATTTTAGTCGATCGAATAATGAGCTCTGTCGATCGACTAATTCCTTCAAGTGGTCGATCGACAACTCCAGCTAGTCGATCGACTAAAAGTCTTGGCGAATTTCCTGCGATGCGCACCGAACTTTAAGAGGCCGCCATTTCTTCGTTACTTGGTCAAATCAAGCGTTTTTGGTGGCGTTGGAAATCTAAGAGGATAAGATTTCTTCTCAAATTGAAATCACTGGATCATAATATGTAGATATTGAGATATGGCTCTTTAAAGTTGACACTAGTGACGTAAGGCTCATGAAATCCTTTCAAACTTACTTTGTTGATAGGATTTGGCTTGAATTTGCTCCTTTTGGGGTAATAGCCTATAAAAGCAACAACATAACCCAAAGTAGCAAATACGAGGTAAAATAATAGCTAAAAGCTACGTAATAAGCATAGAAATGTGTGTCAAATATGAGAATAAACGCATATGAAAGGCACACATCATATTACATGCCTTGGGTTTCACGAATATGATATAGGTTTTTATCGCGTCACTTATAGTCGAACAATATTTGTATCGCAACTATATGTAGCTAGTAGTCGAGTTCGATCACGAAGATGGTGTGGGTTATTAGCCTTGGGTTTCACGAATATGATATAGGTTTTTATCGTGTCACTTATAGTCGAACAATATTTGTATCGCAACTATATGTAGCTAGTAGTCGAGGTCGATCACAAAGATGGCGTGGGTTATTACTTAGGTTGTTTAAGTCTATGTTTAGTCTAGCAAGAGAATTTCATAATTTATAATCTAAATTGTGAACTACTAAGTGAAATATGCAACTAAATGTGAGATAAAAACTAAATGCGTTCTAAATATTGGTTTTTATCAAATTAGAGAAAGCCTAGGGTTATTGGAGTCATCAAAGTAGGAAAGGTCAAATGTTTCTCAAATGAAAATTAGAATGTTGAGGGTAGTCTAGGCAGGTATGTCTGTCTATCTTTTGATACGTGATGATGAACCTTGGGTCGAGTCTAATCGAATTTTCACCCAAACTAGTCCAAACCCACCAATCTTGCACCATCTTAACACAAAACAAGGTTTTCACCCTAAAACAAGTTAATAAGATAGAGAAACACAAAAACTTTCATTTAGGCATACTTTCAAACATTTACATGCACGAGATAATAAACAACTCCCCGACAAATTTGCAATAATTTCAACATTCAAAACAACCTTTAAAGTTTACAATAGATCCCTCTAACCCTAGTAAAAGACTATTCACACATACTACAACAAAGGACAAATTCAACATTGATTTAATAGCAAATAACCTATTTTAATCAAAAGCCAAACAAGTAGATAAGATTAAGATGTAAACTAATAAGAATGAATGAAAAGGTAAAGAAATTGTACCAATTATATATGAAGAAAGATGAAAATTTGGATTGATTAGAAGAAGAATTTTTTTTCAAACTTGTTTTACTAACCCAAA
Organism: Heliosperma pusillum; assembly: GCA_022085475.1. Classification (NCBI taxonomy): domain Eukaryota; kingdom Viridiplantae; phylum Streptophyta; class Magnoliopsida; order Caryophyllales; family Caryophyllaceae; genus Heliosperma; species Heliosperma pusillum. The sequence goes on along the minus strand of JAIUZE010073332.1, from coordinate 44,285 downwards.
ACTACAAACTAGGACTCAATCTACAACTATTTTCTAAGAATAAGTAAGACAAGATTAAGCCTAGAGCAAGGAAATATTAGAGTTTGATTAGAGATTGATTAAGGCTAATAGATGAGAAAGCTAGATCTAGGGTTTCGTGACAGGAATCCTTTCTAACTTCTCTATTTATACTTTTCTATTAAAAATAGGGGGGTCTTCACAAAAGAGAGCTGAAAACTCGCTTCTGGTACCCGCACCCGTCCGACCGACCAGTCCTACTACAAGCGCCACGCCTAAACTCAAATTAAAATGAAGCAAAACAAAAAACCTCATCAGAGTCGGCTGAGAATCTTTCTCTGGTTTCTTGTCTTTCTGAGGGGGTGTAAGGTGCTGAAAGGGTTGGTCGACCGCCGGTCTGAGACCCTCTCTGTATCCTTTGCTCTTGATCATGCATTGTTTTCCCTTCCTGAACTAAAATCTCCACTTTCTTGACTGAACAAATAAAATATTCAATAATAATGTGCTAGATCGAGATAGAAGCAAAACGAACGGAAAAGTGGGCATGTTGGACACTTTAAATCCATAAAATGTAGCTCAGATGAGGAGAAAACACGACAAAAATAGGTGTATATCAAAATACATTTTGAGATAAGTTTATAATTGCCCTCTCTTTTTGGCACCAAAGGAGAAGACTACTAATGGAGTATTACTGTACAATGACATTTAAGGACGATGGAGTTTGAATGAAAGTTCTACTACATATAAAAGATCAAGTATGATTATGTTATTGTTAAAAAAACGTAATGTTTGTTATTACATATGTCTTTTGCCTCATAAAAACTTCTCATTATTTATAGAAGTTTCTTTTGGACAAACGCAAAAGAAAAGCGCACTAAATGAAAAGTCACGAAGAAAGCCAAGAGGAACGAAGGCAATAAGAACGAAGTAATTACCAAATTAGGAGACTTGATCATTTTAAATAAACCACAAACTCGGAAATTACTTACGTGAGCGTGCACTCCGCACTCTCAAACCCATGATATAATATTTCCGAGTTCACCCATCTTTGATCCAAACTCTAACTACTCAGCTTTTGCAAATGGATTCAACCCATTTTAATTGTTTGATTGGAGCATTTTGGAATAGAATTAGAATCAATCAGATATTTAAATTCATTCCAACCCCTTAGATTCTCTTACTCACTTTTCCCCCCAAGTTTCTAACTCCATTCCACCCAAGAGGTTATTATTCCCTATTCCAGAATTGTACCAAACAACTATAAACATCTACGACATCTACCGACATACCTTTCTGGAATTCCATTCCATTCCATTCCTATCGTTTGAACCAAACGACCCCTAAATGCCGATGACTTCGTTGAAATCACAAATGTATACTACGAATCAGAAAAACCGAGAAAGATAATGTGGAATATCCCAAAATATTTTATGGATTTTTCTCATTTGTACCCTTCTACTTCTACACTTTCTCTTTTGTACCCCTCCTTTTCGATTATCCTCAGGGGTAAGTTGTACCCCTAAGTTAGCTTACTAACTCCCATATGTGACCTTAGTGATTTTTCTAGTTAGTTAGTTTGTTAAGTGACATCATCTTCCCTCTCATACACCATCACTACCTGCATTCATATGCAACTCCCTTATGTCCCAAACTCCCACCATTAAAAACACCAACTTCATCAACAACATACATTAACAACGTTCACAACCTTAATCCAATAACCAAGACCCATGCCTCCATTAATCGCACAACCACCACACATTACCACAAAAAGACCACCATTCACCATTTAGCCTGCACCCGATCACCGTCACCCTTGCAATCCATCACCTTCGCCACCATTCTTATGGCCACAGCGCAAACGCCATGACTATAACCCATATCAGATCGCCACATCACAACCACCAACGTCCGAAAGGATAAATGATGAAGATGGCAAAGAGATCGAAAAGGTTAAGTTTTTGTTATTCCAGTATCAAATCCTTACATTTAACAAGCTTACAAGCTATTGCGTAGTTTAATACTAAGTAAATATGAGATTTGGGGGAAATATTACACAATCAAGGAATTGCTAAAGATACAATAATTATGTGATCATAATAGTAACATGTCGGTACTGAAATATTATGTCCAACGGAAGAGGTAGTTTTTTTTGTGAAAACGAAGTTTTTAAAGTCAACTAACCAATATATGGAGTATTAGACGGAATTAATAAGTAAGGTCATGTTGACATAATTGGCAAAGTACAAGGTAATTGGCAAAGTACAAGGTTATAGACTTATAGTTGGGGATTTAAAAAATACGGGGTATAAACGAGAAAACAAAGAAAACAAAGAAGTATAAGGGTTCAGACGAGAAAACACCATATATCTATAAATATAATAAAAAGACAAACAACTTATATGTTATTTCGCCACATCAAAAAACTCATCTACCCATGATGCCACGTCATGAACAAAACTATAAGCTACTCCACCTTCTTTTGACCTTTATTTTTTTTTTGCTCAGCACAGTCAGCAGTCATGTTCTCTCTTTCTCCTTTATCACCACCATAAAGATCAAAATAATTACCTCTTAATTACAGCAGTCTGCTTCATATTCTTCTTTAATCGTAACACCCATTGTAACAGCAACTACTGTTTGTAAACTTTCCGAATTCCACCTAAAATGTTATATTACCACAACAAACGCGCATTCTCAACCCCCAAATTTGTCTTTGACCCAGCCAAACTGAGTACTACGACTACGGTTGTACGACGACCACCCCGACGCCATCCCCCAAATACGCCGCCTAAATTCCAATCAGTCAACTTAACACTCACGTATCTTCTTTTTTGCTCTCATTTTCCTCTTTCAATTAACGTTTATCTGTGCAAAGTATATCAAGGAACATTTGTTTTAGTGGCGATACTCCAAGATGATGTACTATTAATTTGGTATTAAAGTGGAATGAAGGGAGTATGATACAATTTGGGTGAGTCTTATTAGCTAAGTTCATCAATTGCTTTATTTTGTTGATTGTTTTCTACTGATTATGAAAATGAATGTTAGTTTAGTGCTCCGCTAAAGCAGTAGCACTCAAGCTGGCGGCCTACTATTTTGATTTGTTGATTGTCTTGTACGTTTCAATTCATTGTCGTCAATGAGGCCTCCCGCAAACGTAAGTGTATGTAAATCGTTAATCACCCAAATCGACATAGTGTTGTATGACCTCTGCCAGTTTAGGTAAAAGTACAAAAACAAACTCAACATTTAACCCGTAATTATCGTATGAGCCGATCTTACGTTGTGAGACGGTTTGTACAAAAAGTCACTCTTTTATTATTAGCTGAAAGTGAATGAATTTTTGTAGAAGAGGACCGTCTCACGGTGAGACCATCTTATTCTATAATTTGTGTTAATGTAGAAATCAATGATGGTACATATATTAAATAAGTTAACTCCACTTCTAGAATGTCATTATATGTAAATGACACGATGCTCTATTTTGGAATTTGGAGGCTTATATTGAACACCAAGTCTCATTGAAAATTGGCATATCCGTCTTCAATGAAGATGGATCGCGTTGTTTGGAGGCAAGTGAAAACTCATTTGGTTTTCCAAATGTCCTCCTACTTGCCTCTATGTGAGAGGCAACCCGACCCCGTCTTCATTTGTGTATATTGAACCGCAAGATTGGTTGGTATACCCTACTTTGCTTATTTTACATCACCAATACTGTTTAGTTTTTTTGACTTGTACTCTTAATTGTAATAACATCACTTAACAAAGTATGGTCAGTAAAAGACCAAACCAAACGTTGTTGAACAAAGTGTTGTGGATATTTACGAGACTTAATTTACTGAAAGAATTGGAAAATATGGGGTCCAATTTTGTTATGTTTTGAAGAGTTAAGAGAAAATGGATTATTGGAAAAGGGAATGATGTAAAACTGTTCAGTAAATAAATTTCACTCAAGTAAATAAATTTTATAGTTTAACGACAACTGCAACTAAATTGACTTCAACTCAAAAATAAATTATAAATAACCATTAAAATTTAGCTCTAAACGACAATGAATGAACTAACTAAAAATGTTCATTATGTATATAGCTGGGGCCTCTAAAATTTGGAGTTCATGTGTGTGCCGTCAAATTAGTACTCGTATTGTATTTGATACTGCATTAGTTTTTTCCCCGACTGATCAATATTATTAGTATTATGATTATTTTTATTTACGAAATTACTTTTGCAATTTCCCGTAGTGAGACATTTTCCTACTTCACTTTTTAATATACTCCGTGGATCTTAAGTTCTGAACAAACTCTTTCTAAGTATGATTGCTCGAGTCTTCATCGATGGTTGTTTTCTACTTGCATTTGCTTACTTGTATTTTTATGATTTGACTATAAACGAGGAGAATAATGGAACACACAGATCTTATGAACACGAGTAATAATGCCACGTATAGAAGCCTAAATAAAACATGTAAACAAAAGATATGATACGGGAAATTAAGACTACAACACAAAGGAAAGAGGCATATGACACGGGAAATGAAGACTACAACACAAAAGAAAGAGGCATGACGGGAAGCGGATAAAGCTAGGCCAAGGGCCCAAGAGTAATAATATCACAAATAGAAGCCTGAATAAAAGTATAAAACGTGTCGAAGATATGACACAGGAAGCGAAGACTACGAGTCCACGACACAAAGGACAAAGGCATGGATAATAAGCGGATACAACAAACACAAAAGACAAGGTAGCCAAAAAATGGAAGTACATTCGTTTTGGAAGAAGGAAATATAAGTACAAGAGCTACTAAAAGTCTTAGCTTCAATTATAATTATGTAAGGAATAAATAGAGGCGAAGAAACTATCGCGTGGAAACATTATTAGTTATTACTACAAATTTTGCAATATAGTGACGTTAAGCTACAAAACCATCTACATATCATAAACACGTGTTAAATACTCATGCTACATAAGTACTTTGACAAATCAAAAGTTTAAAAACTCCGTATAAACAATGTATAAAATCAAAAGACAAAAGCGCCACAATTTCAATACACCTCGTGAATTTCACGGCATTAAAACTAGTTATTCTCTCCAAAGTACACGAGTAGTAGAAAGCATATTCGTTTCCTTATAAACGAGTAGAAGAAGATGGAGAGCTCATCAGAAATGGTGGGATTTCCATTGTTGATCGAATCAAGCTACAGAGCATGCACTATTCCCTACAGATTCCCTTCCGATAATCCCAACAAACCTACTCCTACTGAACTTTCTTGGATTCATCTCTTCGCCTCTGCTACTCCCTCTTTTCAGTATTATTATATTCCTCTTTCCTTTTTCTCCTTTATTACACTTTCCCACTTTATTCTTTTTCTTATTCATTTTAATTTTTGTATTTTGAAAAATGTATGTACAGTGATCTGCTGTAATCGATTTAGTACTTCATTGTTTCTGTAGGGAGTGATTTGAGTATGTTATTATGATTTATGGGATAGGTAGTGATAGATGAACCATCTCAATATTATAGTTATATTTTATTATGCCCCTCACTCGAATGCCCATTGGGCTTGAAGAGTGGATGGTTAGTGCACTGGCCCCCATATCATGTGCCGGGTTTTTCCATTTGGTGAGGTTGTGAGATATTGGGGGCTGTCAGGGTTTGAACACGTGGGTCACTCTGGCTCTGATACCATGATAGATGAATCATCTCAACCAAAACCTTAAGGTGATGGTTGAGGCCCATATATTATAGTTATATTCTATTAGGTAGTACTAAAACAGACACGTGACACGACATCCTGTGAAATTTAAGATATGAGACACATTATATTAGGTGATTGATTTACTGTTTATGGGGCGCTACCAAAATTAGGTGATTGATTTACTGTTTTTTTCCCAAGGAAACGGGCAGAAAGCGATGAAACTGTTCCAGATGCTAAAGATAGAGCTGAAAAGTTTGCGCAACGGTACTTCCTCGAACCTTTACTGCATTGTTTCCATTGATTTCCTTAAATTGATACAATGATCTTATGATAAAGAACAAGTTGATTATGATTGACATATCAAATGGGACCGAAATTAGTTCTTCATTTAGTAATGCACAATGGATCATTGATGCTTTTCGTGTTGTTATTTTTCCAAATTAACTGTTTGGGCTTAGGAGTTAGGGCAATGGTGCTTAGAATTTTGACTTACAAATTGTATAATTTGGTTGCATACTATGGAGTACATAGTTCTAAATTCCACTCTAAAGGTTTTGGCGTATTGCTATGGCCTGCTTTGGTAGATGGGTCTTCAATCCCATGTATGATACGAATAGATATGTTGATATGGCTACTCAACAGTAGTCGTTGGCGATTAGAGGTGAGTGTAGTGCATATAAAGTATTGATTAAGTAGATCTTCTGATTGCATAGGTACGGAGAAATTCTCGAAGATATAAAGAAAGATCCAGAGAGTCATGGTGGACCTCCTGATTGCATTGTAAGTATTTCACTAAGTTATGGCTAAGTTGTTCATATGCGGCTCTGCCAATTTTACTCACCATCCCCCCTTTCTCTTTGGTGGAAAATTAAGCTACTTTGCAGGCTACGGGAGCAAGTGCTACGAGAATTAGGATTCAGAGACATATTCAAAAAAGTTAAGGTAGATTCATCACTGACGCCTACTGTTAAGATAAATGTTTCAATGCCTTGAATTATTTATGAATCTCCTGATTCTGAAGTTTGCTTGAGGGCTTGTGTAGTTCTGTAAGACTTATGGGTGGACGGCACATCATAACTATTTAACTAATCTTATATATTACAGAACGACGAAAATGCGAAGGCCATTTCACTGTATGAAAATGTGGTCACTCTCAATGATGCTGTTGAGGATCCAGAGAAACGGGTGGAAACTTTGATTAGAGGCATATTCGCTGGAAACATTTTCGATCTTGGTTCTGCAGAGGTAATTTCTACTGTTGGCTAAATTCTGATGGCTAAAAATTAGTATTACTGAGACAACAGCAGAGTCAAAACATTTATCTTTGATATTTCAAATGGCTCAATCGATGTCAAGCTAGAATACATGCTTCCATCTTTTTGTGAAAAAGAATCTTCCATACCTACATATTTACCTATGTGTTGTATATCCTGAAGCTTGCAGAGGTATTCTCGAAGGACGGAATGTCCTTTTTGGCTACTTGTCAGAATCTTGTTCCTCGGCCCTGGGTTATTGATGACTTTGACGCTTTCAAACTGCAATGGACTAAGAAGTCCTGGAGGAAGGCAAGTTTTATATGTAGCAACTTAATGATAGTGTCGTAATGATTATTGCTAATTTGCTCCAACAAATATGTGCCTGCTCTAATGCCATTTATGTTGCTTCCATATGACAGGCTGTCATTTTTGTTGATAATTCTGGTGCAGATATAATTTTGGGAATTTTACCATTTGCCAGAGAGCTACTTCGGCGTGGTACACAGGTTTGTTTTAAAAAGATTTGACTATTGTGCCAATTTAATTTATTGGACACACATGCGTGCCAGATCGCTGTCATAGTTGTGGGCTTATGCACCTCAAAACTGCCAAACACTGTCTCTATCCTGACCCGCTGTTCTTGCAAAAATACTTTGTTTTGAGTATCACTGTGGGAAATTTTGCGTAGCTCTATCAGTTGGTCAAACATGAGCAAATATTAGTCATACTTGCTTGGTAAAAGGAAAAACTTTCTTTTGAAGAGCAACGTAAGATATTTAATACAGCGTAGGAATTATCCTTAGGAGATGCGCCTGATCTTTTAAAAGTAGATTATTTTCATAATTGATGCTGCATTTTTAATCTAAAAGTCCTTTGTTGCAGGTTGTCTTGGCAGCTAATGACTTGCCTTCTATTAATGATGTTACATATACAGAGTTATTTGAGATTATATCGAAGGTGATCGAATATTTGTAATATTAGTTCTCTTTTTATAACCTATACAGTTCATTATTTCTTTATTTTTCTCTAAAGTAAAGGGGCTCGTTGAAATGACTTTTTTTTTCTGTACCAGTTGAAGGATGATAATGGGCAGCTCATGGGCGTTGATACCACTAATCTCTTTATTGTCAATTCTGGCAATGACTTGCCGGTCAGTAAAATCATATTTGTTCGACTCCAAGTTCATTTTCTTCTGAAGTACTGTTGTATGATAGTTGATCTTTACTTTAACAGGTAATTGATCTTTCCAGCGTGTCACAAGAGTTAGCATATCTGGCTTCTGATGCAGACTTAGTTATTCTGGAAGGAATGGTATGCTCTTCTACTGTGCTTATTCGCCCGTTTTCTTCATCCGCCATTACCACCCCACCCCCTTTCCCAAAGAGATGAAAAGACGTGAATCACTTGATCTAGCCAAATTACATTATAACAGGGAATGCATTATTCATGCACTTTAAGTTGTTGAACAGCTTGACCTCTCTCTCCCTGTGAATGGGTTTGCCTAAATGTAGGATGCCCGATACCAAAGCTAAAATCTGCCCAGTTTTTTTAACTATTTACGATCATTTCCTTCCAAATTCATTAACATATATCAGTTTCTTCCCATAACACCCCTCCCTTCATTTAATAGTTTCTACCCCTTTATCTCTTTCATTTTCTTTCTTTTTCACCGCCTACATCGTTATTCCTTTCATCTTCTTGCTCGCCCGTCTTCGTCATCATCCTTTATCTCCTTTTTCACCCACCCAGCCATCCTACTTCATCTTCTTCTTCATCATTCCTCTTTAATCGTCGTGTTCATCCTTCCTCCTTCGTAATCTTCTTCCCCTTTCATATCCTACATCAATCCTCCTCCATTTTCTTTCTCTTTCATGTCACATATCAACCTTTATTTCGTACCCTTCTATCTCCCTCTTCTTCCTCTGCCACCTCCTCTCTCCAAGTAACCTACTTTTTTTAAAGAAGCATGTTCCATCTCACCTTAAATCTTTTCATTATCTTCTCGTTATCAACACCATATAAAAGATACAAAAGTTAATCAAATTGGGGTTTTTAAATGTTAATACTTATCTTGGAATCAAAATTATTGTTACATGTGGCTGAAAAATATTTTCAGAAGAAAAAGAAAAAGGGCATAACCATTTTGCAATTCTTTGGCTGGTATTCAGTTAGGTAGCATTTTGTGAAAAAAAAGCGAAAGCATTTTTAAAATAATGCTCAAAAAATAAGTATTTGTCGTTTTGGGCCGGGTTTAAAACTATTTATCAAAATGGTGTCCACGTAGGTTCGGATTTCGCGAACCAAAAACATGGAAGAAACACGCCATTGACAATGGCGTGTTTCTAGTGAGTAGGAAAATGCAAACTTAAAAAAATGGACTAAAAGCAAACACGCCTTTGGGAATGGCGGGTTTTCTGAAAGAGACACGCCATTCCCATTGGCGTGTCTGGAAACAGTACAAATTTTTTTTTTTTTGGAAAATTTTTTTAAAGAGTTATTATTTTAGTCTACGTGGATACCATTTTGATAAATAATTTTGAACCCGACCCAAAACGATAAATACTTATTATTTTAAAAATGCTTTAAAAAAAGCCCAGTAATTTCTGATTTTTTTAAGTACTAATTAGTAACCATTTATTTATATATTACAAAGCCCTAGGTAAATCTGTAAATTAAAGGATCGAACTAGATTTTGGCCATTTTGCTCTAAAAAAGAAACTGAAATATACTGTGAGCTCCAAAAATATTTTGTGTTTGACCTGTTATTCTAGGGTTAGAGGTATCTGAACTAATGCATTCAGTCCAAGTGCTTATTCAAAGGCTTAAGCTTGGGTCAGTTTGTGGCGGGGCCGGTAAAAAGGAGGGTGATTGACTGTGAACCCATTATTTTGAAAAAGGTCAATGAGTGTGACCTCCGTCGTGGCTTCCTATCATGTTGGTGATTGTCCCTGATCTGAACGTGCTCAATAACAAGTGAGACCATAATTTCTAAATGTAGCAGGATAGTCGGGGAGGTCAAACATTGGGAATATACTTATGATGCATGGGTCTTCTTTTCTTTCGGGTTTTGGCCGGTTTTTCGGGTCGGGTAATCTATTGACAATTCTATTTATAGGTATTTTATTTTAATTGATGTTCTAATGTGTGTTTAGGCCCCGTTCTTCTGGACTTAATTTTCTGAACTGAACTTATAGATATAGGAGCGGAGCTGAACTTAACTTAACTAAACATATAGAAAAATGGGTATGAATTGAACTTAACTTATAGGAGCTGAACTGAACTTAACTTAACTTATAGGAGCTGAACTGAACTTAAAGAGAGTGACTTTAAGTCCAAAAGAATAGGGTCAAGCATAAGATTTTGATTATCTCAAGTTCTTTATTAAGTAACTTGAGGACTCCTTGTGGAAGTTTTTTTGTTAAATGATGACTATGCACTTTGTGTCATCTTTGTAGACTATGTACTTCATGTTGTGCAGAAAGGGGGTATCCTTTTCTGCCAATATGTACTTCAAATAACATCATCTGATGAAATATTAAAAGCGCTTACTACCAAATAAGAAGCAAAATAGCAAGTTAACCCCCAAAGGTTTGCCCCTATGGGCAATTAGGCCCTTTAATTTTGGGACTTGCTTTTTCACATACGGATTTTACTCTTTCACATACGTCTTTTACAATTATACCCTTATCATGTTTTCATTGTCTTACCCAATTGATTTTTTTCCTCCATTTCCCTCATCTCACTTCACCACCAACACCCTTGCTCCGATCCCTAGCAGACGTGGCTCCGACTGATCTGGACTGCTCTACGCCGGCTACCACCATCGACCTTGGATTCCATTCCCTCCCCCGCAATTCCCTCTTCGGCAATCCCCCTCTCTGATCAATCGACCCATCCCCAACTCTCCATTCCCCAGACTTGTAATGTCGATCAATCTACTGATGATTGTCGTGGTATAACTACAAAGAGTATGTTAGTACCCCTGAAGTATTTAAGCCTGCCATAGCCCATCAAATCATTTTTTTGTATTAATCAATTGGGAGATCACACTTGTGTCAACGTAAAACTAAATGTACCATTTTGTTTGTTAATTTCACAATTGATAATAATTGTTAGTTTCACAATTGATTCCGTTCATCGATAACAATTTAGTTCTTCACAATTAATTTTACTAATAAATAATAAACAAACCCTAAGAATTTGAACAAAACATATTAAGAAATGCTAAACAATAAAATTAACTCACTAGTTGAAGAATCATAATCCATTATTCAAATGTTTAGGCAATTAGATTTGATTGAGCGAAAAAGTAATACACAAGCTTTAATTTGTCTAGGTTTAAGGAAAGGGTAAAGTGTGGAAAGTTAATGAAAAAGTGTATGTGAAAGAGTAAAATTCGTATGTGAAAAAGTAATTCCGTTACGTTATTTTTCATTAAGTGCAAATTAGTCCCATATATTTTGCTTAATAAGAAATTAAGTGCAATCAAACACTTCGTTGTCATTTTTCTTCAATTAGTTTAATTTTCTTTACAAATAACATAAATAATAAAAAAATTAAACTTTTTATTTTCCTCATTGATTTTATAGTGTATCTAATGGTAAAAAAATACTCAGAAGAATCTATCCTAAAAAAGTATATCACTATATAAACAAAAATTATTAAAATCATATGCCAAGTATATTATTTTTTTTATGTTGTATTCCATATTATTAAAAAGAAATATAATCGCTAAAATAAGATCTTGTTTACTACTCGTATTAAATTAAATTTTAAAGATTAAATTGAAGTGGAAATAAATTATTAATTGGTTAATTGCACTATAATCGAAACGTATGGAGCTAATTTACACCTACTGAAACTGAAGAGGTCTAATTGCACATAAAGGCAAACATTTGGGGCCAACTTGCTACTTTGCCAAATAAGAAGCAAAGTAGGAAGTTGACCCCAAAGATTTGCCCATATCAATTAGGCTCCTTATGTTTCATCAAGTAAAAAAGTCTGATTCAATTCAAATGCATTCTAATTAGGCTCCTTAACTCTCTGGGAAACGCAGTAGTCATTTCATTGAATTTTTTGTGACTTAGTAAGGTTGGATTGAACCAAATCAGATATTTGCTGCTGGTGTTAATGATAGCTACCTCTATCATATTTTAGGTCTTTCTTTGTGCCGTTTGGGTCGTTTTGGGGGCCAAAAAATTCTCATACGAATGTTTTCATAGCATCCGCAATGTTCAGGCTCCCCATATTCTCTTCTTTTCTCATTCGTCCACCTAAACTTCCACTAACTTTTTCATTTACCCTCCCCATTTTATAACTATGTCTGTGCAATAATGGGGTTTCGGGCCTGCGAAACATCGCCGACGTTTTATAAAACATCGTCGACGTTTTAAAAAAAAGACCTTCACTACCCTTTCCTCTACTCTCTACTCTCTCTCTTTTTCTCTCATCTTTTACTCTCTCATAAAATAGCCCAAAAAACTTCTGCAAAAATTTGTAAGACGGTTTCAAGTGAAAATTAAACGGTAAAAATTCAACGGGATTCAGTGACGAGCGACAGTTCATCGGTACATTATTTCTTCCATACAAACTCTTTAACACTTTTATCTTATTTCTTACGTTTTTTACGATTTTTTACCTTATTATATTTCCGTTACGATCTTATACCATTGTATAACGTTAGTATGATAATTGAACATTGATTTTAAGACGATCTATGCTTAATGTCGATTTGTAGAAGGCGTTGAGGTAAGAAACTTCCAAACTAAAAGGGTGTCAACGTTCAGCTTGGACGTTGGGTAATATAGACAACGGCACATATGTCAACGTTGACACATATGTCAACGCTCAGTCTCAACTATGTCTATAATACCCAACGTCACCCGTTTAGGCGTTAGAATACTATAGGCAACGTCTAACATACAAACTGAACGTTGACACACTATGTCAACTTTTAGCTTTGACGGTTTATTAGTATTTTCGTGTATTCCGGTTGTTTTGCACGTAATATTAATCAAAATTTAATGTAAACATGATTCATTTGAGGAAATTTTCGATAACGGGGTCGACTTGAACCTTTTATTTGTGACGAATCTAAGGTTCGATACTTGTGACGAAGTGTTTGATTGAGCTAAAAAAATAGCGTTTGAAAAGGGGTTTGCTTTGGTGAAAGCAAGTAATTGAGCAAAAAATCGTAGTCAACTCCACTTGTTGTCTTCCATACTTTGCGTTGTTCAAGGTGCGGGAGAATCTCGGGAGAGTATGATCACGACAATCCTAGGAAGAAATCCGGTTCAATTAAATGTGAATGTAAATTCCGTTTTCGAGCCTTGCAAAACAAGTATCGCGGTTTTGATGGTAAAGACTTAATACTTTGAAACATTTTGACCGCGGATGGTTATGAGAAGCATAACCACAAATTAGCAAAGTACAAGGATGGGCATATGCATGTTGCGGGTTTAATTGAAGAGGAGAAAGAGTATGTGAAACAACAGTCCGGGCCTCGATTCTTCCGAGAGATATTAAAAACGGTTTTCATCAAAGAACCCCGGAAAAACCTCAACCCTCAAGCACCCAAATTTATAACGAGACAACCAATCTTAGGCGTGAAATAAGAGGGGATCGAAATCCCGCTCAACAAATGTTGTCCCTAGCTCTAGATGCAAAGTATGTGCAATGTCATGAGAAAAATCCCGAGACATGTGAGCTCACTCATATTTTCATGTCTCATCCAGAAACTTCAACCGTGAAGTTGTTCCGTACCTATCCACATGTTGTGGTTATTGATTCGACGTACAAGACGAACTTTTACGAAATGACACTCGTTGAGCTTGTTGGTGTCACACCATGTGGATGTTCGTTGGAATGTAGCGATAAATGCCCCATGTTTTTGCCGCATAAGTCGCCACCTCCTTCCAATTGGTAAAAAAGGCTTTTTAACGCAACTGAAACTCTTTCCCGGTAGTTACATTTATCGGTACATTCCAACCGTGCTCATCAAGGCACATGATATGATTTTTTCGCCACCCATTCTTTGAGCACGCTTGTGCTTTGCTCTCAACAGAACGATTCAAGTGCCAACAACACAACAAGTGAGGTGTAAGAGGATATACAGAGCCTAGAGCGGCGATCAAACCCAACTCCCGATCAGTGACAAAGGCCGATATTGATGCATCAGTGACACCAAGAAGCTCAACGAGTGTCATCTCATAAACGTTCGTCTTGTACATCGAATCAATAACCACAACATGTGGATAGGTATGGAACAACTTCACGGCTTCTGTATGAGACATGAAAACATGAGTAGGATAACATGTCTCGGGATTTTTCTCATGTCATTGCACATACTTTGCTTCTACAGTTAGAGACAACTTTTCTTGAGCGGGATTTCGATTCCCTCATATTTCACGCCTAAGCTTGGTTGTCTCGTTATAAATTTGGGTGCTTGAGGGTTGAGGTTTTTCCGGGGTTCTTTGATGAAGACCGTTTTTAATATCTCTCGGAAGAATCGAGGCCCGGACTTGTTGTTTCACATACTCTTTCTCCTCTTCATTTAAACCCGCAAAATGCTTATGCCCATCCTTGTACTTTGCTAATTTGTGGTTGTGTCTCCCATAACCATCCGCGGTCAAAATGTTCCAAGGTATTAAGTCTTTACCATCGAAACCCCGATACTTGTTTTGCACGGCTCGAAGACGGAATTTACATTCACATTTAGTTGAACCGGACTTCTTCCCAGGATTGTCGGGATTATACTCTCCCGAGGTTCTCCTGTACCTTGAACAACGCTAGTATGAAGACAACAAGTAGAGTTGGCTACGATTTTTCACTCAATTACTTGCTTTCACCAAAGCAAACGCTATATTTTTAGCACAATCAAACGCTTCGTCACGAGTATCGAAGCTTAGATTCGTCACAAATAAAGGGTTCAAGTCAACTCCGTTATCGAAAATTTCTTCAAATGAATCATGTTTCTATTAAACTTTAATTAATATTACGTGCAAAACAACCGGAAAACATGAAAATACTAATAAACCGTCCAAACTGAAAGTTGATATAGTGTGTCGTCAACGTTCAATTTTGACATTGAGTACTATAGACAAAACGTTGACACCCTATGACAACTTTCAGTTTGGACGTTTCTTACCCCCAACGCCTTTTACAAATCAACATTAAGCATATAAATAGTCTTAAAATCAATGTTCAATAGGCGAGAAGATCTCAGTTCATGAATCCCTTTAGTGAAGATAAAAGGGCCCCGCTTAGTACTCGGCCCATATGAGTAGGGAGTACGAACCCATTTAAAATCCCGTCCTATTTTTTAAAAAACTTTTGAAATTGATTTACGATTCTATTAATTTCATTTACGACTCTGCCGAAAAAGGGGCCCAGGTGCGCTTACGTAGCATGTAATTTCAAGACCTCTATTAATCTAAGTCGAAAGGGCAGGACTTTGACTAGTCATATCAGGTCAAGCCCGCTTCGTTCAATAGGTACTCCCATGAGATGCTCTTTTAGTAGCGGAACCCTTTTCTTAAGGCGGATGCCCTGCGAAGAAGCCTCTGGAAAGATAGATTGATTGATCACTTCGAAGGGTCCCCCACTGCCTTCTATTAGTTGTATTTCGTTACGTCCCCCTCAGGATTTCAGTAGGTGCTCCTATAGAGTCAAAGACCGAGAAACCATAAGGATACTAAAGTTATACAATGACATAAGATCGTAACGGAAATATACTAAGGTAAAAAAACGTAAGGGATAAATTAAGATAAAAGCGTTAAAGAGTTTGTAGGGAAGAAATAACGTACCGATGAACCGTCGCTCGTCATTGATTCCCGTTTAATTTTTACCGTTTAATTTTCACTTGAAACCGTCTTTCTAATTCTTGTGGAAGTTTTTTGGGTTATTTTATGAGAAACTAAAAGAGAGAGAGAAAGTAGAAGAATAGGTACTGAAGGTCTTTTTTTTTATCAATTAAACATATACATAAACAAATTCAAATCAATTAAACATATTTAAATCTAAAAACTATTTCAAAAAAAGAAAAAAAAAGAGTATTTACTTGGCCGGCGATGGTGGTGGTGGTGGTCGTAGGGGAGAGAGAGGAGAGTGAAAGAGAAGGGAAAGTGTTTAGGGGAGAGAGTGCAAGGGTAGTTCCGTCTTTATTTTGAAAAACGCCGACGATGTTTTATAAAATGTCGACGATGTTTTATAACCCGATTAATACACACATACTAATTTGGGAGCCTTTCCCATGTACTGAAACTTATTTTTTTTATTTGGCAACCTTTCTAAAACTAGCGGCACCCCAAATAATGGGGAACCACTCGCAAGTCGCAACAATGCCTATGAGAATTTAGTTTAGTGAGAATAATTACTACTCCTTTTTTGAAGGATAAATATAGTTCTATCTCATGTTATACTTCATTAACATGAAAATGTCTTTCAAGGGACTGCCTGTTTGGGGTGATGGTAGTTCCGGACTTTGCTTCTAATACCCTTCTTTTGCGCAGCCAAATATTTTGTTCCAACTTGCCATGCCATTCTCCCCGAATATGTGTACAATTGCTGGCGATTTAAAATTTGTTTTTTTGATTTTTTTTAAAACTTTTGCAGGGTCGTGGAATTGAAACAAACCTTTATGCTCAATTCAAGTGTGACTCAATTAAAATTGGAATGGTAATTGTTTCATATATTTTTGGTTCAACATAGAGAAAACTATTGCTTTCCAAAAACTCATTAACCCTTGTTTTCCCTTTAATCCAGGTTAAGCATCCAGAAGTTGCTCAATTTTTAGGAGGAAGATTGTATGATTGTGTCTTCAAATACAACGAAGTCTCTGATTAACATTTTGATCTCTATGAAATAGCATTCACGTTTGTACGAATGGTTGCAAGAGCTCAGGAGAATGCTTAAAGTCAGCAAGAGAAATCAGTACTCAAGAGTTGAAACACAACTAATGTTGGACGAGAAGGCGGAGTATAATGTGACACCCAAAATGACATTTTGTGTGTTGATTCATTACGAAGGTATATAGACAATGTCTCGAAAGTTGGAGCTGTCATTAGAACTCTGCTATTATTATCAGAGTTCAAACAAATCTGGGTAATTTGTGGCTGCTGAAATAAGTGGTGTTTTTGTTGATATTTCATCCATTTAGAGACAACCTAGTATGGAATGGTAAACAAATGACTGGATCGTAAAATCTCAAATGAAAATTGAAGTCTCTAAATCTGCTAAAAAATGATTTACACATCCATGTACAACAAAGTACCTTCATTATCTCTAGATCTTGTAAATTGTAGCGAATTATAAATATTACGTACTCCGTAATATGACTAACATATTTCAGGTGAACCAATTATTTACCACTGACTATCTTCTACAAATAAGTATTTACACTATATAATCCTGTACCAAGTGCAACTAAGTTGGATATATTTAGTCAAAAAGTTTCAAGCATTTACGAGTACTGAAAAATATAGGAAGTTTAAGGATGAGTATCGAAGTGGAGGATGCGGGTTGTTTTTATCAACTCCGAATAAACACACCAGAAGTCGTATACATCGAGGGGGTGGAGGTGAAGGAGTTGAATGGCCAAGTAGTTGTATCTGTGGTGGATCTTATAAACAGATCCTATGCCTTCCGACACTGACATTCCCGACCCATCGATCAATTGGCTTTGTTCAGGGAGAGTAAAGGATTTCTTAATCTATCTAGACAAGAAGTTGAAGAAGCCAACATAGACTGCATTTTAACTTGACTTGCGCTGTAATATTTATTATTTACCAAAATATAAACTACACGTAATTATTTATTTACTTTTACTTATTTGCAATCCAAAATAAGCGTGTTTAGGACATCAAAGTGATTTTCGGTTCAAGTGTTTGTTGATACCGCAAAATAACTGGTTATGACAAATAATCTAATGATGATCAAAGGACTGAAGTTCTAGTAGTAACTTGTCCTCCCTCCGTCCCATTTATTTATTCTTTGTTAAGGGTACTTTAATCAAAGGTAAACAAATGACAAGGAGAGATGAGGGACTAATTAGGAATCTGACAGTGGTCAAGTACTCAAGTGTAGACCAGGGATCTAGAGTTGCCCAATTTAAAGTACACCCTTACAGAAATATTATACGCAAGAGCATAAGACCGATACCCTTAGCATAGTAAAACAAATATTTTCATCAAATGTCTTAATACGAAACATAAAATGGGTGTGGGACTTGTTAATCGACGGAATTTTGTGTCCAGGGATTTACTAAAGTGGCACCTTGGCATACAAAAACGGCGAAGAGGATAAAAATGCAAAGCACCATAGCAAAGTCGTAATTTGCAGACTAACAGCATGTTTAGAAGTCCGAGGGCTGAAAACTTTGGCTACAATATAACAAATTACATGAACAAATAGCTCAAATGTAACAGCATATCGGCATTTACAGAAACCTTACAAGCTGAGATAGTATTTGACCATTTGAATAGGCATGGGAAGTAATAGCATGCTTTAAGTGCTTGATTAACGAACTCCTCGACGGCCAAAGCACAGGTAGCAGGTACTACCGTACCAGTAGGCTCAACAAAGTCTCAATAGGCTATTCCGGTATCTACTAGATTACGCTGTCTAACGCTTGTTGTCATGTTTAGTAGCTAAAAGGGAGTTTAAAGCGATTACTTGCCCACTATCTTTGAAGCTTCCCAATTGAATGCAGGTACACGGAGACGGAAACAACTCTGAAAATCAAATTTAAGTAGAAGAATTTATTTAGCCAATAGTGGAAGTAACATAAACCAATGCGGAGTATATAATTTGATATTTTGATTCATAGCGGTAAACGAGTAGTTAAACGGTTCAAAGGATAGTTACTTACGTAGTACCAAGGAAAAAGGCAAGGGAGAGATGAAATCCAAAAAGGAAAACTGAGACGACTGCAGTCAGCAGCATCGCAACTGAAGTGGAATATACCTGCAAAATCATTAAGTTCGCAACAAAAAACAGTTATACTAATGAGTACAATACGAAAGAGTTTTAAGTTTGCACTTGGAAAAAATGACAATGATAAAGCTGAGTAGTGGGTCTTACCTTCACTATATTGTCAGCGTACTTCATTACCATCGAGACAGCAATGCCACTGCATATATACATAGTAATCATCAATTAGCAATCAACTAACTAACTTCGTGCAATGAGCTGAGGATGAACCTATAGCAAGGAAATAGTGAGAAAAAAAAAGAAGTGTAAAGTTAACAACGGCCATTGATATTATTAGGACCCGTCTATGTATGTCTTCATGGAACCAACTGATAACTGTATTTCCAAAAAGAGTAAGGAAAGCAGGAAACTGATATTTGATGCTACACTGATACCAAAAAAATGCTTAAGCAAAACAATTATCACTATAATTGTGTGCACCATTGAACTACTCGGAATCTTTCCTACGCAGGAAAGATTCAGCTCCTCAACTCCATTATTTTTGGAATACACTCTCTGTGGTGCAAGACTATTGATTACCAAGAGAAGTTTTAAGAAAACAAACCAGATTTGCAAGGATTATTCCTGGTCTGTCAAGCAGGGGAAGAGAAGAATGGTTTATAAAAGTTGGAAGAATATTTGTGCACCTTGGATAGGAGAGCTTAAAGTCAAAGAACTATTATCGTGGAATAGGGCACTATTATCTATTTATCTAGATGGATATGGAACATGAATCATGGTACTGGTGGGACTTGGCTGCAATGGAATCAAGCATACTGTCTTCAATTGTAATATCTGGACTGTAAATTATAAGGATAAGCATTCTGATAGTTTCAGAAGTATCCTTGCTGTTAGTGACAGTTGCATTCAGATAGCAGGAGGCATTCAGGAAGCTCAGTTGGCCTTGTCCAACTGTGTCATTAGAGGTAAATTTTCAGTGTCTTAAGACTCTAAGGCTATGATTTCTTCAGAGGGCACTTTCCCTTGGTATATTGGGCTAAAGTTTTAAAAGGAAAGGAAGCTGTTTGTGCTATGCTTGCTGCACAAAAGAAACTGCCTTCAACTGATAAATGTGATAATATTACAAAGAGAGGGCTCACTATGGTAAGCAGATGCTGCCTGTACCAAAATCAAGGGGAGTCACTTAGACATTTGTTCTTTAGATGTTCCTTCTCTCATGCTATTTGGAACAATATACTTAATTGGATGGATGTTCAAGGGAGGAAGTAATGATTATATGGAGGAATTAGCTTGGATCAACAGAACAACAACAACATTACCCATGTGCCTCAATGGCTAGGGGGGGTGGGGGGGGGGGGGGGGGGGGGGGGGGGGGGGGGGGGGGGGGGGAAGTACGCACTCTTACCCTTGTGTTAGCAACACAAAGAGACTGCACCCAAGATGAAAGATCAGATTAATAGGCTTGTTAAGGCTTCTGTAGTTATTAGATAGTTGATGAGCTAAATTATTAGTAGATGATTTGTCTATTAGTGGTTATTCCTTTTGTAAGAAACTCTTTCTCTTTATTTAACCCTTTATGGATGAATATAACAGCACATCATTCTTGCAAAAAAAAAAAAAATTATCACTTTAGCCAAAATGATGTAGCTAGATATAAGAAACTATTGCCCAATTTTGTGTCTACCATCATAACGATCTCCCAGGCCAGGCTACGGCAAGCCCACATTCCGCAAGAAAAAGGGAAAACACTAGTAATTACACAGCTGGATCCAAATAGTAGCATAAGACTTAGCTGAAGCAAAAATGTACATTGGTATGTCCGCATACGTACTTGATACAATTATAGGAACATGAAATACCTGAGGGCGTGGTTTACAATCATAAGAACAGTGACAAACGAGTAACCGTGGAAGAATCCCCTGAAGCAATGAAATGAAAGAAGAGAATGGTAAGTTAGCACTAGCTAACATCAAAAAAAAATTAAACCCGCAGAAACCAAAAAGATAATCTGTGGTGACAATTTAAAGGCGTGTTGAATATTTGGATTGATAAGAAAGGATATTGATTAACCGTTTATAACCAATTCATGAGCACCAAGCCCACTCATATCACCTAACATCCATTGGTTCAATTGGATGCTAAGATGCATGTTATCCAAATGCATTGGGAGAGATTTCTCCCCCAGAAAACAGAACTCACAAATAAACTGCGTGCTTACAGTTTACTGTGTGTAAGACCTTTGTTACTCCGACACTTAACTTATGTTACGTATAGCTTGTCCGATACTCAGGCATGACGCACGCTTCAACATTTCATTTTAGACCAACCAATTGAAAACTTTCGCACAAAATAATTGTGACTGACAGTCTGACACTGGCAGCCGAGTTGGACTAACGTAGTCTATACTCGAAATTTAAAAAGAAGCTAAAACGGACACAATGTGAGGTGTTTATAACTCAAAAAGGAGGGATATGTTCTATTCAAATAATGCTAGAACTTGACAACTTTTTTTTTGCTACTTAAGTAGCTGCCTTGTAACATTTCATTTAGTAAATTTGTATAACTGATTTGCAATTCCACTATTTCACGATTAAAAATATTTGGTAATCTTTGGTTCATTACTTAGCTGGACAGATAAAAAGCCTGAACACGTTTTCAAGCAAAATTCTACAAGAAAGCCTACTTGTTCAGAACTGCATCAAAATCCTGGACCATTATAGCGATTGCATTCAAAATCATCCCAAAGACGTACAAGTAGAAATTTTGCACATTTATATTTCTCTGAGGACGCTTCTTGATAATAGCCTGGGAATAGAAAGCAGGAGTCAAACAAACAATTATTGATCATAAAATCATAACCACTGTAATAAAAACTGATAGAGATGGTCTCTGTTCCACTTAAAATCTGGTTAAAAGATGATTTTGTCTATTACTCCCTAGTCCCTACTGTCCAATATTTCTGCAAAGGAAGGGTATCTCTGATGAACGTACCTCTGTATAGACACCAGCAAACCCACTAAGAAGAGCCATAACCTACAATGAATCACCATGTATTATTTCACAATTACTGGCCAGAGGTATGTTGTTTCATCACAAATCAATAGGAAAGCACGAGAAAAATGAGGTCTCACGATGGCCATCATCCAACCTTGGAGTGATGTTTGAAGAACGCGATCAGAGCTGCATGCATATGAGGATATATAAGCAGAGAAACAGAAAAGAACATATGTTGGATACTACAAAAGCGGTCAAGTGTCAGCATCTATATCTATACGCTAGCATAGTAGAATCAATCAAGGAGCAATCTAACAGAGCCAAGTAAAATAAATAAACAATGGCAACGAACTTATATAAACAAAGACAATAGAAAGAACAAAAATAAGAAATCCCTATGGCCCTATAGCCCTGTCCAACGACTTTGATACAGCTGAGAGTACATTATGTAATGGAACCCCAATCTACCATCAGTCACCATCTTCAAGACCTTCTAACAGAGCCAAACTAAATAAATAAATATGTAAAATATTTCTGATTCCCATTGAATATTTCGAGGACATTACTAAACAAAATTTATATGTTTTCAGTTAAGGACTTCATGTGATTATTCCATGCACTTTTCCGTCAAAAGTAACAGAATGCATTTTCACAAAGTAATTGTGGACCCATAATATTCAAATTTGATTTAGGATGATTAATTGTTTTTATTCTATTGTCCTAAAAAAATCAACTAACTAGATTCCGTCAATAATTGACCAGATTCTTAACTGTACTTGACTCGTTTTGCGGCTTAGGTTTTTAAGCTCTTGAATCTCTTCCCAAAATCCAAAATTAGTCCTAATAAGAGACATAATCTAGTTTTATTGGGATCGAAGAAAGTGCACTTTGTTGGACTTGAATTTATAAAGGACCTGACAACCATTTGCTTTTTAGTTCCATCCTCTATTAGGAAATAAACGGTTGTCAGGTCCTTTATAGAAAAATGCATGCAGAAAAATGCTACTTAGTTAGAAGCAATTGTTGGACTTGCACCCGCATAGTACCCAACGAGGATCTCTGGTCATGTCAATTTCATGCCAACAAAGCACGAGCGCGAGTGATGCTGGAAAGGAAAAGGCGAAAGACAGGAGAATGACCATCTATGTTACTCAGATCCATTTAGAAGTATCGGAGAAAAATATGCACATTCAAAATGGAATAAAGCAGTGGCAATTGCCTATACCCAAGACAAATGAACTAATTATAGTGGTAAAGCTGAAATGATTGCATAACGCTTCTTCTACCTCCATACCAAAGTAACTCAACAGCCCTCTATATATATACACAAATTTACACAGAAAACCAATTAAGCAATATAATGAGACATATAACAACTCTTACTTTGATTTAAGCTGCGCTGTGGTGCACCCCGCACAAAGTAGAATAAAAGCTGCCCACTGGACTTCACTCAACCTGGAAATATACTAATAAGAATAACTCATTCTGTACATCAAATACACTCTTCATGCCAGGTTCTTATTGTAGGATAAAAGGCTATAGTTCTGGTAGCACACGATAGAACGTGCGCAACCAAAAGTTCATTGCTCCATATTTTTTTCTGACTTGATTAGTGAAAAGAACTTAATGGCATGACTCAACACAAACCAAGGCTCACCGTTTCTTAAGAATGATACGGTATAGAACACCGGTGCTGATGATATTCAAGTTTTTTAATATCTGATAGCCTGGAGCATCCACGTATGCAAAGATATAGTACTGCTCAAGGAAAACGGTCAAATGAGAACCGAGTAAAAGACCAAAGTCCGAGTTGACTACTTGTTTGTAAATATAGTACATTAAATCCCTAAAGCCATACACAGACCTGAAGTAGATTCTTGACAAGATAAAGAATTGCTGGAATGGGGTAAACAATGACTTCATCCAGCGTTGTACTTAACCTTATGGCAGCAAAAGATAAAAATCGAAACTTAGGTGGACATTTCACATAACAAGATCAGCTGAAATGATAAGCAGAAGAGTTCATAAAAAAATCAACAATTACTGAATAAGGCGGGAACTAATCATTCATTCTGTTATCTGTTAGTTGAACGAAAACACACAGAAAGCACATGGCAAAGTTCACTGACCTATTATCCTCAGTAACACCGTCTTTTCTCCAAATCCTTACCAAGGCAGCGAGTGATAATGCACACTTTAGAGTTTCAACCTAGTTCCAAGAAGAAGGATTTGAAGTCAATCCACAAAATTCAAAGGAAGCGGGTTTTAACAAATCAGCTATTGTACAACAAACGACAAATAGCATAAATAGCATGACATATAGATATGACTTCAACAGTCACCAATGGCAGGTTGACAACTGCAAGCGACCGTGAACAATATTTCGGATTTCATATCCCATTTCTGTAATTTAGGACCCAATGAACAGTTCCTCACAACATAAAACACAGAAAAGTAAACCGTAAAAATTCAGTTCAAATAGAAACATTGCTCACCATGAAATTGGCGGTCGTGACACTGTATTCATACTTGCCAGCTCTCTTAGACCAGACAATAAGTATTGCTTGTGAACTAGTGAGCAGAGTGAGCACAAACGTAACCAACGACCTATTTTAGTAATGGCGAAGGTAAAAAGCACCGTATCAGTGAATGAAACAACTCCGAATCTAAGTCCATCATCAACAACTAATTTACAAGAACCGAATCAAAAACAGCAGAAAACAAGCATACTTGCGTTTCCATTGAGGTTTTACACTTGTTATCCCTCCCAATGCAATTACATTACTCACACTACCACCTGATATTCGTCGAAAATCCATCAGAAAAACACTAAAATTAAGGTTTTAATAATTGAAGTAGACTAAATTGAAATTATATCAACGAAAAAGAAAAACGCAAACATTAAGAATTCGTGAGTACCTTTTAAGCGTGCAGTTTCTATGTCACCTTCAGATTCTTCGTCTTTATCCTACAAAATTAATCAAACGCATTCGTCAAATTGTCCGATAAACCATAATTTCTGATTTTAGAAATTCAAATTGAATTCCGCTAAGCTTGAAATTAATGTCGTGAATCTGCAAGCTCAAGTATTGAGAAATTAACATTTAACAAATATAAATTAAAGGTGATGAAACTGTAGTACGAGAAGTGAAATCTAGGAGTAAGAGAAAGTGCGGTTGAAGAAAGAAAAGAACCTGATCTTTGATCTTGCGGTACTCCATTAACGAATACCGAGAACAAAATTATGATTTCAGTTAGTAAATGGCGTGGTGTATTATGCGGAAAGAGTAGAGGAGTTTAGAGTGAGAGTGAATGGCGAGAGATCTTTAAAGGTGATCTTAGGGGGGGGGTTTGGTGTGGGAGAGTGGTCCGCCTAGAGCCTCCTCTTGTGGGCTAGCTACAACGGGGAGGATGCACACATCTATGGTGTAGTAGAGTGGTCGAGCAAGTTTGTCATGTGTGGAGTGTCACTTGATTAGTTGTCTGATTTGTACCACGCATGATTTCGGGTGCCATGTGATTTGTAGCACGTAGACGTCTGATTTGAGCTTCTAATGTCCAATTTGCCTTACCCGAGAATGTTTGATTTGAGTTTTTTTTATACGTGAATGAGGTGTTATGTGATTGCAATATCTTGGACATTATTACATTTGAGGCGTTACTTATGTACTGATTATCTTTATTCGACCTATTGATTGATTTGGTGTGTTCATTTGTGTTAAACTCATTTAAAGCCTATATGCGGTGATCCATTTAATATTTCTAGTCATGTCGTGAACAAATAGACTTTTAGGAGTAATATGGATGATGATGATGCTTTCGGACTAGGGACGTGTGCCAACGAGCTGAGAGTCTAGCGTAGATTTTTGATAAAGATGATATTAGACTTGTTTTAATACTTCTGCTGTTGTTTTGAGTTCTTGTAGTTTTTATATTTGGTTTGCATATCAGCAAACCTTAAACTTTATCTAAACTGGTTTCTTAATTATGGTTTTTGATGCACTACCTCGAGAAATGTGGTACCCCCTAGTTACCTTGGTCGGGTAAATAAGGATGTCACAAAATGGTATTACAACGACAAATTTGGAGCCTAAAACCAATGAACCAAATGAATGTAGGGTGTCCAATAAAATGAACCAGGGGAGAGACTGCTAGGAGCCTCTAGTTCGGTTAAGGAGACGTCCTTAATTGTACCATGACCATCTCAAACTTGGGCCGGTAACTGCGTGGTGAGAACCAGGAGTGGGTAGATATAGTTGATGCTACTTGATTGAATGTGATGTGATGAATTTGCGTTATTTACTTACAAATAATGTGGATGAATGAGAAAAGAGTACGGTGACTATGAAAAGTTAGAATGAGATGATTTTGACATCGTGGCATGACATGTATATGTGGTAGAGATGATATCATTATTGTGAGCCTGAAAAACAAGATGAAATGACTTGGCAAATGTTGTGATGAACTATGTATTATTGAGTATAATAAGCTGATATATTGATTTATGAAATTAATATGTGAAATCGGATTAACCGGAAGTTATACTCCCTCCGTCCTGGTCATTTGTTATCTATTTCCATTTCAGGGTGTATCGGTGAATTGTTATCTATTTCTATTTTTGGTAAATTTTATATGTTAAAGGTAGTGTGCACGTGGATGAAAAAAGATTATTGTATTACTTTGTTAGACATCCACTTGCATTTCCTTGGTTTTTGTGCTAAAAGCTACTGATAACAAATCACTGGGACGAAGGGAGTAGTAGATTGGAATGTGAATTTGGCGAATTTTTTCTTCGACTTAATCTAGTAGATCTTGGGTCTTGGTCGAGTAGTAATGACGCGACCGAGTGAACCCTTGACA
The DNA here is from genome assembly GCA_022085475.1 of Heliosperma pusillum. Classification (NCBI taxonomy): domain Eukaryota; kingdom Viridiplantae; phylum Streptophyta; class Magnoliopsida; order Caryophyllales; family Caryophyllaceae; genus Heliosperma; species Heliosperma pusillum. The sequence goes on along the minus strand of JAIUZE010073332.1, from coordinate 17,552 downwards.
CTCGACCGAGTATCTTTGTGGCTATATGTATGATTCTGGAGTGGCCAACTGTGATACACGGATTGTGGATCCTTGCCGAACTCTGGTACACGGGGAACCACGGAGGGGCGCACACGGGATAGAAACAAGGGACAAGCGTAGTGATACGCATTTGTGGAGTCGCCACCAATGTTTATGGAAAATTGGAACCGTTCGAATACTTTATGCCATGTCAAGACAAAAAGTAATGACATGAACACTAAGAACTCGTTACCCTTAGAATTCTATTTCTAGAATGACTCTCGTGGATGCCAATGAACACGGATGTTCACAGAGATCTGGAGTAAGGGGTGAGGGTACGTCTTATGAAGTTCTTTAATCGAACACCTAATCATGCCCGCCTCGATAGCGGTCTCTACTAATGATTAGGAAAATCGTTCGTACTCGATATGGCATTGGTTATATGCATGCAATGCAACATCCACAATTTAATCCTAGCATGTGAATTAGACTATGTCGGTGAACATATAATTAACACTCAATTATGTCAAAATTGGGATTTAGGATTGATTGCATGTACGTGAAGAAAGGTAGAAAATCATACAATACAATGATTAAATATAAATACAAAATTACAATGATTTACATGATCTATGGCTAGACTTGTCGTGAGTCTCCAAATTAGTATTTTTATCCACTACAAACTCTAATAATAGCAAGGGTAAGTAGGAGTTGATCCCACAAGAAAGGTCTATGTTTAACGTGTGTTATGTAAATAGTTCTAAGGTAATCAAATTGGGGGGTATTTGTGGTTTGAGTCTAATCTAGCAAAGTAAAATATTAAGAGACTGGAGTAAATCAAATTATAAAAAGATCTTGGGTCTTACAATCTCCACAAATGAGCTAGGTTTGATCATTGACTCTTTTAAACTCTAATTCTCTTAAATACTTTGTTGTTAAAACATATATTTCTACTTCTACTTAATTTTAGTTATTCACTGCGAAAAGCGCACATTTATAACTTTTATGGTGATGACAATCTAGTCCAAGTGTACCTAAATTCAATCATACCAAGGGTGAGATGACAACAGAGATGAACAAATGCATACACAAGCGATTCTACACTTTAATTCATATGATTAATATTCTCCTACAATTCAACAACGATGAAAATCATACAAATTGATGAGATATAGTTGCTACCAATGTCTAGGCAATAGATTAGAGATGAGACAAACTAGATAAGACAATCATAATAATAAATTGAGAATATAAATCAATATTTAAGAGGTAAAAATATAGAGTAAAAAGTCTTACAAAATACTAATTCATTTGCTTCAATTGCTTGATCCAAGATGAGGAATTTAGCTTTCCATGCAAAAAGTATTCATTAAAGCAAACTAGGAATTATTTTGTGTTTTATAATGATTAAAAGATGGAAGAAGATATATCTAAAATTATCAACAATCACGTTCTTATATAAGTATCAAAAAGACATCTTCATAAAGTCTCATAATGCTTGAACATAATTGTCGGAATAATGGAGAACTAGAGTAACCGCCGGAATTCAATGCTGAGCCTCTCCACGCGGCTAGCCTCGCCACGAGGCTACCTTTTTTTTCCTTATTTTGACTCATTGTTTTGGGATTTGACTTGTACAAACTTGAGCTTTGGGCCTTGACTGATCTTTAATCCACAAGCTTTTAACTCTTATTAACCCATTATTTGGCATTAATTTAAACCAAGGAATAAGTGTATAAATATCCAAGTCACTTCCAAAACTAGGAATGCGATTCTCGAACATGGCACCTACACATTAAACCGGAATTGCGTAGAAATACATCCAAACAATGCAACTATTACCAAAATGCATTAATGAGCTAAAGTAACTATAAATAACATATATCAAGGCTAAAGTAGCTAAGAATTGGGTTGGTAAAGACGGTATAAAACCGTCACATCAATCTATGTCGGAAGTATATCCAAAACGAAGGTTTGAAAGAAAAGGAAAAGACGAATTAACAGCGATATTAGAGTTAATAATCGATTAATTATATAACTAAAGCTACGTCGAAACTATAACAGAAGCTCAGAGATAGAAACCAACCCAGAACAGACGCAGCAACAGCTGCGTCCTCTGGAAGAGGCGCAGCAACCCATGCGTCTGTTCTTGAGTTGGGTTCTGGCTGTGAAGCCAGAATCGCAATCAGTTAATGTTCGTTGGTATATTCGTGGTTAATTATTGATCTAAAACTCGAATGAAAGTGATTTAATTAGATTAATTACACTAATAATTTATATCAATAACGAATTTCAGAGATTGGATATGAACAAATCGAATCTCTAAAACCCGACCTTGATTAAAGGAATAAAACCCACTAATATTGACTAATAGGGATCTAAGACAAGAACAAGGCGATTAAAAGATAAATACGATTTATGTATGAATAAAAATAAAATAAGAAAAGGAAAACAAAAGACGTAGAAACCATAGGAAGAAGAGCATGAGCAGGCAGCCTCTGGAAGAGGCGCATCAAGTGCGGTGTTCCTTCCAGAAGGCGCAAATGCTTCTGCGTTTCTTCTCGACGTCTGATGACTACTAAAAAGGTTTTGACTTAAAATTGATTTTGAACTTATTTCTAAAATAGACCTTACATTAATTAATGAATGATAAAAAAAATAAAAAGACGGGATTAAACACCCTCAGACTTATATGTTGACGAAACGAGATATGAACTACAGTTACGTTTTAGCGACAGCTCGACTCGAATGTAAAGAAAGTGCCCTCGTAATATGATTTAAATTGATTAAATTGATTAGTTGTGTAGTTGGTCAAATTGGTCGGTCAATGCAATAATGTGACTGGTACTCGGAAGGATATGAGCTTACGTGGTCGATTGATCAAGCACGTAGATGTCGATAGCTTAGAGCAAGGTCTAGAATGCAAAGGGAGAAGAGAAGGGGCGGAACACTCGCGTACCTTAAAAGTGAGAACAAAGCTCTCATTTTATATGGAAAAATAGTAAGAGTTTTAGAATAACTCAAACTAGGAAAGAAATCTAGAAAATATTCCGGAAACAGGAAAATCGAACTGGGGAAGAGGCGCAACAGGAACTGCGACTCTTGGAAGAAGCGCAGCATCTGTTGCGTTATTTCTCAAGAAGTATCATACTTTGAAAGAAAGATTTTCGTGTTTCCTTTATGGAATTGCGGTTGATTTCGAATTCCTTTTAAATAAAATACGGATATATTTTACCAAAAAAGGATAAGTTTTGAAATATTAAAATATCCGGAATATTCTCGAGCGTTCAGAATCGGTTTTAAAAGACAGTTTATAGAAAATGAAGCGGTTTTTGACCCGGACTCCAAATAAACTCTAATGACTGTCAAAATAACTGTATCGGCACGTAGATGACGACCAAGGGGTAGACACAAGTATTTGAGCTATCACTTGGCGATAAACTTATGAACTGTCATAAATCGTTTCACATACCAAACATGCGGCCCAATCATCACTGGGTGGTTGGCGGAAGGTGTAGAACTGAGGTATCTACACCAACTTGGTCCGATTATATGTGAGACTCGGTCGAGTAGAGGTGACTCGATCGAGTTACCTGTTGCACTTGATCGAGTGTCTTTGTTCTGGGTGGTTTTTACTTATTTGCTCGTAATGATTAGCTCGTAATGATTAGGCTTATTTCATGCATTTTTTTACTCATGGTACTTTATGTCTTCGTTAGATATGGCCTTCATGATATATGATGAATTAGATGGATTATATAATATGAAGTGTGATGTGTCGTTTTTCGTCAAACAAAATTTATAGCAAGACTAGCAAGGTGACAAGTCAAGGTCGGTCCACGGGACAGTGGGTGTTCTAAAATGCAAATATAAACTAGTTGTGCTTAGGGTGTCACGATATAAGATCACTACAAGAATTCAGTTCTCGGGCGACTAAACTAAGCGACTGATAGAATCAGACGCCAAATTGGCAACCGAAAAAAAAACTCGTGCGACTGAATTTTGTCGCCAATTGTTCTCGAGGCAGTACATCATTTGGAGGGTGTAGTGAGGGAAGAGAGGCCGAATACATCCGCACACATTTTGGACTTGTGGTTTCATGTTTAATTCCCGAGTTTACTCGAGACGAGTAAAATTTCAAGTGTGCACAAGTTGGAAGTAAGACAATAGTCAACTAATTAACCCAACAATCAATAGATTAATCCTCATAGAACCCCACAATCCCCCATTAATCATATGAACTACACTACTCACAACAAGATTAAGATAAGACATAGGAATGAAAGACATGCAAGTAGTATGGATTAACAAGTAAATGAAAGAGAGAAAGGAGATTATACCAACGTAATTAAAGGCAATAGATGAATGAAAGAAGAAACAAATCTTGATTACCATGGAAGATTTGTCACCAATCTTCAAATTAGAACCAAATAAATCCAATAAAAGACTAGATCTACACTAATTTGAAGAGTAATTTTGAGGAAGGATTAAGCTAATCTAGCCTACTCTTGTGACAACCCTCGCGAATGCGGAAATAAAACATACAAGCATGTGATTTAATTAGCGGAAATACGGTGTTTTTAAAAACCTTTATACATGCAAGATAGAAATACGAGGAATGCCATTAATTACAAACCAAATATAAAATACTACAAGAGACGTAGTCTCTTAAAATGTTATCAATGTCAAAGTGATTAGCAAACTAGCTAATTAACGTCTAGAGGTGAATCTTCCAGGGACAACGCCCGCTAGCTCACACCTGAACCCAAAATACCACAGTAAAAAAGCCATCCAATCAAGCAACCTGTTCATCCATGAAAAACATGAACGCCACAGTCAGTGGGGAGTAACTCCGGGTTCTCCCAGCCATATCACATTAAACGTACATAAACGGAAATACAAAAGTAGAAGCATGCATATATAGATATACATGTGAAATACGAGAAGGATAAATAGGCAATTCAATATATATGGATATTGATACATGAAGTACAAAACCGTAACCATCATATTATAGAAAGACTCGGGGAAGACACCCTTAGGCAACTATATACTCAGTAGGGCTTACATCTCACCGTTAGCGGCATATACTTGATAAGATAGAGACTCGACATATAAACCACGTCAATCATCTATTTCATGCAAGAGTCCTACTCAATGTTCACGTACAAATCAACTTACAAACAACCATCCAATCATACGAATATAACACATATTCTTTCACGGTAAATGACACGCACTAGCATCATGTACAATAGCAAGACAAGTCAATGGAAGTCCACAGGATAAGACGTTTCCCTGAGCCGTATACGATAAGACGTTTCGTATACTCATGACCTAGACAAACAAGTTCACGGGATAAGACGTTTCCCGGAATCATGTACGATAAGACGTTTCGTACACACAAGACTCTAATCCTCTCGGTAGGACGACGATAATAATACGGTCCTAGTCTAAACCTGGCCAGACTCTCGGGATAAGACATTTCCCGATTCGACATGTGGTAAGATATTCCACATCCAAGACTCGATCATACAAAGACGTCGAGTACCCCAAATTCGGCTAAACCTCACGAAAGAGGCGGAAAGAGATCTATAGTCAAAGGTCAAGCTAGTACGCTACATGCAATGACACCACCTCGCAAGGATACGACATTTGACGGTCGGGTCGATCAACGCATTGCGTTCGCCTCCTAACAACGTCGTCATATCCCCACTAAACAAATGCACAACGGCATCACGGTTATACTCCACCGCTCCGACATTTAAGTCTAACAGTTATAAAGTATGACCGGGGGAATGAGAGCTCATAGCACATAATCATTAGTGCTCAAACCGTAACATTTGTAAAAACCGACTCAAAGTGGGACATACCAAAAATCGTCACAAAACATGTGATACAAGCGAATGAAATATCATATATTCGAAACATTAATATTTAAAGTCATTACGTAAATTTATACGATAAATGAACCATCGGAAATATTATAAATGAAATCGTAAACAAGAATTACAAGCAAAGTCCAGCAGGTGCCAGCCGGTCAGGTGGACCGGCTGCCGGCCACCCGACTGGTACCATGTGTCATACGAAAAATTCAAGGGAAAAGGCAGTGTGTCCCAGCCGACCGGCTGCCGGCTACCCGGCTGGGACCAAAGGTAAATGAGAAAAAAAAAAGGAAAAGTAGGGGTGTCTCAGCCGGTCGGCCGGCTGAGATCAACTTCATGCATAAAAATTACGTAACATGCAAAATTATACAGCCACTGCCCCAGCCGGTCAGCTGACCGGCTGCCGCTCGGCCGGCTGGGGTCAACATCACATGAAAATGTCAATTTCACTAAGGATTAACATTTAACAACAATCACCTATCATCATAATTCATCAATTCTCATATGAATTCTCAACAAACAATAAGTATTGTCATCAACACAATTTCTAAGCTTACCAATCATATTCTAAATACGATTCCTAACATAGAAAACACGTAAATGATATCGAGTAACCCTTCACCGTTACCTTTATGCGTCTTCACTCCGCATCGATATCTTCTTCTATCAAGAAGTAGTCTTTGTCGGGATCTTGGAGGTCACCACCTACAAATAGTTAATAAAAGATGAACATAATTCACCTTGAGAAAGACGAATAATTTGAAAAGCGAGAAAGACGGTAATTTTATTACCAATACGGATAGAGGAAGATGAGAGGGAAGGAATAAGACGAACTTACGTGAATTTGAGCGAGAAATGAAAGAGTTATGACGATTCTAAGACGGATAAAAAATGGAAGCTAGGTTTTTGGGGTTTTCTTAGTGAGGAAGAAAGAAATGTTGAGTTGTGAGGAAGTTAGGGTTAGGGAGAGTATATGTAGAGTGAGTGGAAAAAAGTCAAGAAAAGTCAAAGACGTCTTAAGACGTGATTCACTTGAAATCTCGCGTAAAATCCAAATACGAACTCGGAAATTCTAAATTCGACACGGGAAATTTAATTCTAAACTAAAACTAAATTTCGCTGAAAAGTATCCGTAAAATATTTTTACTATAAAAATAGGGTACATTTGCGGGTGTTACAGCTCTACTCTATTCTAATCTAATCTAGGGTTTAAGGAGTAATAGATAAGTATAAGATAGATCCCCAAATTAATTACAAGATGAGGTATTTATACTAAGCACAAGATTAGAGAAAGAGGAGAAGCGGAAATAAAGCGAAGGGAGATGAAACAGACCCAGCTAGGGCAAAAATTTTCACCCTCATTTACCCGGCCAAGGTAACTAGAGGGATAGCGAGAAGTCCACCCACCGATAAAGAGCCACCTCCAAGGAAACAACTCCCTATAAAAAGGGATGTAGTATTCATAAGCAATGGTATAAAAAAAGACACACAGAGACTCATACTGGGAATATACATCATATACCAAAAACACTTTATCTCTCACTACTCACTAAAACTGACGGTCAATGATGGCTCCTCACGAGGAACCTGACTTACGACAGTATACAAAAGTTGACTTAAGCATCAAAGGGGTTTTCCTCGACACCTCGAGGCTAAGTTTGCTGCTATTTTCCGGAAAAGAGGGAGTAAGAATTAAAGAGCTGTAACGCCTCGAAATATAACATCAAGTCAATAAAGAGAAAAATATTTGGTATATAACAAACTATGTTTTTATGTCATATAAAAAAAAACTTGAAAACAAATTTATTGCAAGGCGTCACCGCCGTATTTCCTGTACTGGAAATACAAGGCTATAACATTTTCTTAGAAACCTTTATATTACATACTATTTATTTTCTAGATTAATTTTTATAGTAAAACTCACTCCCGCTGTTCCCCAGCATAGAAACCTGAAAAAAATAAATAATAACAAAATCAGTCAACACTGACTGAAATTGATTTCAGTTACCTTCAGCGGTCCTAAATGAATACTTCTCATATATTTATTACCAGTATCAGTATGTACATTATATGAAAAACGGGCATATCAACACTATAGTATAATGGACATTAAGATAGCATGTGAGCAGTAAAATAACAATAATATGAAACCTACCCTCCTTATTTTTATAAACAATTACTTATAATGTCATCGGAAATTATTAATTTCTACGCTAAAGGGTCCCAAAACCATACCTTTACTATTTATCTAGGTAATTATGGGTGTAATCTAACGAAGAAGGATTCGTTGTTACTTGTCAGTACCTCTCTTTTATTTGTGTTGGTGTCCAACTTATGAGGGGAGAAAAGTCTATTTATAGCCAAAAAAAGTCGGCTAATTTTGTACATTGGGTAAGTATGAGTAGGTGTTATTCTTACCCATTTCAAACTTAATGATTAAGTATTTAACTCCCCCTTATGCCACCTATTTAGAATACTTATCCTATTTACTAGATGAGATAAAAAATTCTTGGACAAAAAATGTATTTATTGGTACATGGTCTATGTAATAGCTTATAGAAGTTAATTTTAGAAGATTTGTAAACATTACGATTATCGACCATTGGCACTATTTTAAAATAATAGTAGAAAATCATAAATAAGTAGGTTATTTTGGGACAAAATAAGTAATTTTACTAGAGTGGATAATGATTATTGTTCTTCATTTGTTAGTCGAGTTGAATCTAATAGACGCCACTTGGTTTTTTCTAATACAACAATGAATACCTTGACACAATTTTATTTATTTTATTTTATTTTTACACAACTATACGGGATATTACAAGTGTAACAACCGCGGTAAAACAAGAGTAGAAATTAAGTTCAAGGTGGCGGAAACACCCTGAAACCGCAGCAGCTATTAAACAAAAAAAACTGAAGTATTCAAATGAAAATACAAGGTTCTCGGGGAATAAATACCCCTAACAAAACGATAATGAATGTCTTAAATGAAAATAACTACAGAGTGCGCTAAACAATGCGCTCGCTAGCTCACTCGGAAATTCCCAACCCCAAAATAAGCAACCATCATCCACCTGTCAGTCATAAGAATGACATCCACAGTCAGTGGGGATCCGGAGTAACTCGGACGTCCTCACAGCCATATTACATCACGATAAAGCAACCAAGTAAACTTTAGATGGATAAATAATGTACAATAGACATACAAGTTAATAAATTGTTCAATTAGAATAGGAACTCATTAAATTACTTATCATCTCAAAGTAAATGAATTAAATATCTCATTAAACATCTATAACCTTATTAAACCAATATATTCAATCAGTTACCACTTAGTAATATAAGATGAACCGTCAAGGCAACCTATCACTATTACCCTATCACTAGGGTAGGACAACGATAAATATACAGTCCTAGTCTAAGTATGGCCACACTGTCGAGATAACTATCCCGATTCGACTATCACCAGCTTGCTAAACTCGGGCTGATGACCCATAGACATCAAATTAGCTTGCTACACTCGGGCTAATGGATGACCCTATCAGTCTAGACCGGCCAGTACCCCGGATACTAGAATATTGTAAAAAGGATAATATAAGACGGTTCTTTATTACTCGAGTTAATAAACATATTAATATGTGTCAAGTACCAGAACAGTTACCATCGTTAATTTAAATATTACCAGACACAAAATATGTTTACCAGTAGCAAAATTAATGTGTCTGAACTTCATCATTACGTACACCGTTTTTAAGAACTAAATAAATAATCCAAGCAACGAATAAACGCACCTGAGTATGCACACAACACTACGCCCTAACGTAAAATGGCTTGAATATTATAATATAATGCACATATGCCCATGAAATGATGAAACATCCCATTAAGTATAAGTATGATTGACGTAAACAACATTAAAGAATTTACAAAGTCAACCCCATAAGATTGTGAAATGTTAACGAGATATCACATTGGTATTCAAATAAAACACTACCCATTTACCCCTCACCAAGTCCACAATTTTCCCATGTTCAATAAGGAACGCCATGGAGTGCACAAGCAAGTAAACGAAACGAAACAAACAATAACCACAAACAACACCCCACACAAAACAACCAGATAGATTTATAAGATCAACATGTAAACCCTTGCATTCAATTATGTACCCAATACCACCAATATACGCTTGGATAGCAGAGGAAATGACTAAAATTCAATCACACCACGCCTAACAGCCATATGCACACAACTCGCACCTACTTAACGCACGCAAAACAGAGCATTGGTACGAGAAGGAGAGCTTGTACAATAAGCAAGCACCAATAATTACACCTTGCGTTAACCATTGAAATAAATAAAACGAATAAGCCATTTGAATAATTATCAACCAATCTAGTTTACAAAACAACAAAAACCGTAACGTAATACCGAGGACAATTGTCTATGTTACCTTTTAGCGTTTAATCTTCAATAGAATCGTCAACCTCGAAAGTATCGGTGTCCGGGTCGTCCAAGTTTGAATCTATGTCGCAACGGAACCGAAACGACATTAGAACGACTATATTTACGAACGTGGGAAAAACAGTACGAGTAAAACGCTGGGACACAATTGGTACGGATAGAAAGCTTACCGCGAGATGAAGAGAATGATACAAAAATCAAGGAAAATGAATGAGAAACGAATGAGAACGGAGCTAACGAAGTTGAAAGTTTGATAAGCCAAAAGAGAATGATAGAATTGAAGGATCGATATACGCAGCGGAAATAATAATTATACGATCCATTAATAGACCTATTGCATTCAAACTGATGTAAATAAAAGGGATTAATTACATACCTGAAATTAAGACGGATTAACAATTAACTCCGAAAGTACGAAGTCTCTAGTGTATCCACACCGGGTACGATCTACACTCTCAACCTTTGAGACGACTCGGAAATATGAGAACCCTTGAGAAAACCCTTTTCTCTCTCTTCTATATTTTGGGTGGAAAACTAACTCAATGAATTGTCTTCTTTTCCAAATACCAACTCCAAGTATTTATAGGAAAGAATAAAATAAACTCCTTATTTTATTTCCTTATTTTAATACTATGGAATACGATCTCCTTTTATTATTATATCTTTTGTGTTAGCAATTAATATAATAATATGTCATCTAGATACTTTAATTATTATCATATAATAATATAAAGTCATCTTAAGTGTAAACGTTAACCCGTAAGTGTGTGACCATCTAGGTTCAACATTAAGCCAGTAGTAATTAACGTTACCGATATGATTGGGTCTGGGGCATAATTCCAACAATCTCCCACTTGACCCAGAGTCAATCGTCTTAATTACTAATCGAGGTTGGCGTCTAACAACACTCCTCAACGACTGGATAATGTGAATATCAACATCAGATGAAGACGAACCTGTTTAAGGGTAATGTATCATTTCCTTCCATCTTTCCAACTTCGGATCATCCTAGGGTATGGTTAAAAACTGTCAAACCCTGTTAGATAACCACTATGTTCCATGTCAATCACTATGGTTGGCGAATCGACTTCAAGAAACTCATTTCTTGAAACATTCATTTGCCTTGGCCAAGGTCTTGATACAACCAATAAGATTTATGACAACATAGAGTTCAAACTCGTTACCTCGAGTTGATGGATTCCATCCGACTCACCACTAACTTCATAGGTACTCAATTAAACCCAAAAACCGTTCAACTAGTATTTTTACACACTAGTTGTCAGGCATCAAAGTATAACAAGTATTCTATTAATTACAATGGTGAACTCAGGTCAAAGGAAAAAGAATTACATTCACTCCTTATGAGAATTTCCGCATTGACAGTTAATAGGTAAAACAACCATTGGGAAACCTCCTTTCGGTCAGTTCAATGATCATATCTCCATATGGTCACCTATACATACAACATAATGAATGAGATCCATTATATTCATCCAATGAATAAAGTTGTACATATATTAGTCCAACTGGATCATCAAAGCCCCTTTTGATAACCCTTGGACCAAGAACTTCTTTTGATCAAACCCTCTAATGCTTGACTCTCATTATTATAATCTCCATTATAATGTCAAGCATACAGTTAAATCAAGGACTTATCACATATGGTTCTCAAACACAATATGATAAAAAACAATGCCATTTTATTAATATCAATTAATAATAAATAAGAATAATATGAAATGTGTTCAAAATATGTTACATAACGATTGGGTCTAGAGCATAATTTCAAAAATCATCTCCCACTTGACCTAGAGTCAATCACTCATGAACTTTAATCCAATACTCCACTTATGCTTATCAAAATCTTTTGATCCAAGCGCCTTCGTGAAGGGATCTGCGGGATAATCTATTCCTTCTACCTTTTGTACTTGAACATCTCCACGTTCAATAATTTCTCTAATCAGATGAAACTTTCGCAAAACATGCTTAGATCGCTGGTGTGACCTTGGCTCTTTAGCCTGTGCAATAGCCCCGGTATTGTCACACATTAAAGGAACATCTTCCTTCACTGAAGGAACTACACCAAGTTCAGTTAAGAACTTTTTAATCCAAACGGCTTCCTTAGCAGCATCACATGCAGCTATATACTCTGCTTCAGTTACCGAATCTGCAACTGTGGCTTGCTTGGAACTCTTCCAACTCACTGCTCCACCATTCAAAGTGAAAACAAAACCAGAGGTAGACTTGCTATCATCCTTGTCTGATGCAAAACTAGCATCAGTATAACCCAAACAATTAAGGTCATCAAGTACTTAAGGATGGATTTTACCACTTTCCAATGTTCCTCGCCTGGATTCCCTTGGTACCTACTCGCTACTCCTAGCGCGTAAGCAACATCAGGCCTTGTACATGTCATGGTATACATGAGAGCTCCCACTGCACTTGCATATGGGACTTTACTCATGCGTTCCCTCTCTTCTAGAGTCTTAGGACAATCCTTTCTAGATAGAAAAATTCCAGAGCCTATTGGTAAATTGCCCTTTTTGGAATTTTCCATGTGATACCTCTTTAAAATTGTATCAATGTACATAGACTGGGAGAGTCCAAGCAACTTCCTTGATCTATCTCTATAGATCCTTATTCCAAGAATATAAGTTGCTTCTCCCAAATCTTTCATAGAGAACTGTTTAGATAGCCAAGCCTTTGTCTCTTGCATGGTTGGTACATCATTTCCCATTAGTAAAATGTCATCAACATATAATACTAAGAAAATGATAATGCTCCCACTAACCTTCTTGTACACACATGGCTCCTCCTCACATCGCACAAAATTGAACTTTTCAATTGTCATGTGGAAACGGATATTCCAACTACGAGAAGCTTGCTTTAATCCATAAATAGATCATTGAAGCTTACATACTTTATCATTAGAAGATGGCAACGTGAAACCTTCAGAATGAGTCATATAGACTTCTTTCTTTAACTCCCTATTGAGGAAAGTTGTTTTCACATCCATTTGCCATATCTCATAATCATAGTATGCAGCTATAGCAAGCAGAATCCGAATAGATTTGAGCATTGCCACAGGGGAGAACGTTTCTTCATAATCAATACCTTCCTTTTGATTATACCCCTTGGCAACAAGACGGGCTTTATAGGTCTCAACCTTACCGTCTGCTCCAATCTTTTTCTTAAACACCCATTTGCATCCAATAGGTTTTAAGTTTTTTAGAGTTATCAACCAAAGTCCACACTTTGTTGATTTTCATAGACTCCATCTCGGATTCCATAGCCTTTAGCCATTTCTCATGGCCTGGACTTGCCATAGCCTCTTTGAAGCATCTAGGATCATCATCAATGTGAGTTATATCATCAATATGATTAGCCTCATCATCTTGCACTAATAGATTTAATCTATCTGGTGCACGACTTTCCCTAACCGACCTTCTTAGAGGCTCATGTACTGTTTGATTTTCTGGTTGCTCAGGTTCCACGGTTGATTCATTAATCAACTGATTTTCCTCAACATTTGAAGTTTGACCTGTTGATGGCAACTTTAAAACATCAAATAAAGGTTGCTCATTTGGCATCTCATGCTCCTGAGTTACTGTTGACTCATTGGTATCTTTGATCTCATCAAGATCTATTTCTACACCATGACTTCCTTCTTTAAGGAATTCCTTTTCTAAAAAGATTGCATTTCTAGCCACAAACACTTTGTGTTCAGAAGAGTGATAGAAATAGTATCCCATAGTCTCCTTGGGATAACCAACAAATCTACATTTGTCAGATTTAGCTTCAAGCTTGTCTGACTGCAGTCGCTTAACATAAGCTGGACAACCCCAAATCCTCAAATGCTTAAGGTTAGGCTTACGTCCTTTCCATATCTCATATGGTGTTTTAGTGACTGCCTTAGTAGGAACTTTATTTTGTACGCAGCAGCTTCCAAAGCATATCCCCATAGGAAAATAGGAAGATCAGTGAACCCCATCATGGATCTCATCATATCTAATAAGGTTCGATTTCTCCTTTCTGAAACACCATTATGTTGTGGCGTTCCAGGAGAAGTCCACTGTGACAAGATCCCATCTTGTCTTAAATAATCAATGAACTCATCACTGAGATACTCACCTCCACGGTCAGATCTCAGTGCCTTTATATTCTTAACAGTTTGTTTTTCAACTTCACTGCAAAAATCTTTTGAACATTTCAAAGGATTCTGACTTATGTTTCATTAGATAAACAAATCCAAATCTTGACATATCATCAGTGAAGGTTATAAAGTAAGAATATCCACCTTTAGCTTGAACTTTCATTGGACCACATACATCAGAATGTATGAGTCCTAAAAGCTCACTTGCTTTTTCTCCAGTTCCAGTAAAAGGAGATTTGGTCAACTTTCCTAGGAGACAAGATTCACAAGTGTCGTATGATTCATAATCATATTGACCAAGGCACCCTTCACGATGCAACTTGTTTACTCTTTTCTCACCAATGTGACCAAGCCTACAATGTCAAAGGTAAGTTTGATTCCCTTGATTATTTCTCTTCCTCTTTTGGCCAGAAACAGTCATAATAGGACAAATCACTAGCTCAGGTAAAACATAAAGACCAAATTGCAAATAACCATTCACATATAAATCATCACCATGATAAATAGAGCATTGATTATTATAGAAAATTGTTCTGAATCCAAACTTGTCCAAAGACGAGATGGAAACAATGTTCGAAACAAACTTAGGAACATAATAACAATCTTCTAAAGTTAAGGTCTTGCCATTAGGCATTCTAAGAAAGACGGTTCCTATAGCTAGGGCAGCAACATTTGCTCCATTCCCAACTTGCAGGTTGACCTCTCCCTTCTTTAACCATCTATTGATCCTTAAACCTTGCAACATATTGCAAATGTTAAAGCTACTATTGGTATCTAATACCCATTTAGTAGTATCAATAGTTGTCAAAGAAATCATGAAAACATTTTTCATAATTGTTTTACCTTGTTGCTTGTCCTTCAGAGCTATCTTATACTCTGGACAATTTCTTTTCCAGTGTCCTTTCTTCTTGCAAAAGAAACATTCATCCTCTGACTGGATAGTCATCACCCTCGTACTCATACAAGAGATACTAACCATATCCACAGATCCAGATTTAACTAAGGACTTAGATATCTCATATCCAGTAGCCTTACTCTGGAACTCATACATCTTCTTAAGATGTGCAATGATCTGTGAAAGAGTCATATTTTCATATTGCCTTTGAAGTTCAGGACTCATGGAGGCCAAAATAATGCACTTTGCAGCAGTACTCTTTTCAGAGTACTCTGCACATGCATCTAATGCACTTGCATTACTTTCCCCTTCTAGAGGTGCTACCATAGCGGCCTTATCGATCACATCGATTAGCTTTTCATGCATGAGAACAATTCTCAAGTTCCGGTACCAATCATCAAAATTGTTACCAGAGAGTTTGTTTGCAACAAGAATGTTTCGCAGTGTAATACTAGCCATTATGAGAAATCTGATACAAAAGGAAAAAAAGAAAACAAGAACACAAAACATACATCATTAAGACATGGACTTTATCTAAATGATAAACAATAAACTTTAAAACATGAATGAGCCCCTTGGTAGTCAAGTCGTTTCTCAAACATAATTAAAGTCCTGGTACATTACCAAAATATATCATCATATGAAATTAAAACAGACTCTATACTACATAGTCCCCTGGTAGTCAGGTCGTTCCTATTAGTATAGTTGAGTTCATCCATCCTAGTGACAGAAAATTAGTTAATCTCATACCCTCCGGGTAGTCCAGACTATAAGTACAAAATTAAATAACTTTTCCTCACACTCGTATCCTGTACAATAGACAATATCATTCATCTCTGAACTACAAGTCCCCTGGTAGTCAGGTCGTACCTTGTAAACAAAAATAAAATTTAGTGACTACTTGGATGGAAAAGTTTCTTTAATAAACTATCATATATTTTATTAATTACAAAACTCAATAATTTTGACTGGTCAAGTTTTTAATTATTAAACAATTTTAATAAAATAGTGGTCATATCTCATATAACCATCAACGCAATTGTTGACAGGCTGATAGCATTGAAACAATTTCAATAATATTACTAGTTATATCTCATATAACTCATATGATTATATTCATGATCAACACGTATGATCATAATCATTAATATTCATCTTTTAACACAATTACCCAAACGATTTTGCCATAACAAAATACACACGTCAAGCCAATACACACAATAGAGAACAAATTCTCACGCCTCATACATCACATACAAACAAGACAATTCAGGCTTGTAATTTTAGTGCATAATTATTAAAACCATCAACAATTCTTATGCACAAAACAAAGGAATGCACAATCAACATGGCATTAATATGCAATCATTACTCACTGATGGCCGATAAAATAATATAGCAATATCATTGACTACAGCAAGCATACATTGGCTCATATGTTTCCACTAAACATGAAGGTTTAATGCACACGCATAGAAAACCATTGAATTCGTGTAATAGCGATGAATAATCTACCACTCATATGCATAAACGATTTAAAGGAACTGATAACACTCAACTAAAGCATGAACAATTCATGATGCAGTGACAACGACGATAATCCATCGTCTTTAATTAAAACCAACGAAATTAACCCAATTTCACATACAAATTAAATGCAAAATAAGGCTCTGATACCAATTGAAGGATCTATATACGCAGCGGAAATAATAATTATACGATTCTTTTAATAGACCTATTGCATTCAAACTGATGTAAACAAAAAGGATTAATTACATACCTAAAATTAAGACGGATTAACAATTAACTCCGAAAGTACGAAGTCTCTAGTGTATCCACACCGGGTACGAATTACACTCTCAACCTTTGAGACGACTCGAAAATATGAGAATCTTTGAGAAAACCTTTTTTCTCTCTCTATATTCTTGGTGGAAAACTAACTCAAATGAATTGTATTATTTTCCAATTACCAACTCCAAGTATTTATAGGGAAGAATAAAATAAACTCCTTATTTTATTTCCTTATTTTAATACTATGGAATACTTTCTCCTTTTATTATTATATCTTTTGTGTTAGCAATTAATACAATAATATGTCATCTAGATACTTTAATTATTATCATATAATAATATAAAGTCATCTTAAGTGTAAACGTTA
>JAIUZE010073331.1:0-29277 GCA_022085475.1 Heliosperma pusillum | reverse complement strand
ATAAATCATAATAACATGCATAAAAAAACAAAAGATGAACAAAAACAAAAGAAACAAAGGATATGTAACATTAAATTCGTCGAGTAACTCGGAATCGTTACCTTAGCTAGCAAAATCAATTAGCACCAAAAAAATAAGAAGTATAAACCCGTCTACTAATCTTCACCCAAAATATACGAGTCACCAAACTCGTCTTCAAAATCTTCCCCTATAAGAAATGACAAGAAAAACATTATTAGAACTTAAACTTTATTTTCCATAATTAAATGTTGAAAACGATTTTGTCGGATTTGAAATTAAACCGTACTTGAAGATGGAGAGCGAAGAGGAAATTCTAGAAATATAAGTTAGGACGGATTTAATTAAGAAATGAAGGTTTTATGATGATTTTGCTCAAGAACGACGAAGAACAAATGAAGAACGACGAAGAACGAATGAAGAACGATGAAGAACGATTAATTAGATCTTAATTTGATTTATTGTAAAATGAAAAGTTGTTAGTGAGTAAAGTGGGTGTGTGAGCCGTGTAGTTATAGAAGAAATAATGAGTCGGGTTTTGAAATTGTTATTACGGAATTGACTCGGGTTTAATAATTATATTACGGTAATTGATTAAATATAATTAGAGATTAAGTTAATTAAACTAAATATCTAGATATTATGTTATATTAATGAAAAGAAATGAAAATATCTAATCCTATTAGAGAGGAGAGGAGCCGTGAGAAATGAGAGGAATCGGATCTGTTTTTCGAGCGATTTGCGTAATTTCAGTTGACGGATCGATAAAGTAATAAATATCTAAGATATTATTATTAGATTAATCAAAATAATGAAAATATCCCAAAGGTGAGTGGAAAAGGATGACATGGGCGTGTGACTCATGCCAAAGTCGGGTTTCGGGTTTGTTTCAGGATTTACGATGACTCGGGAATAGTTAAATGATGCTCGGGTTTAAACCGTAAAACCTTATTATAAATTACGAATAAATTCAAAATAATTTTATTAAATTATCATAAATTCTAATATTTCATTAAAATAAAAAATAAATTAAAATATAATTTTTTCTTTACATAAACTTTCGGTCTTCGGTCCTTTCAAACAATTACAAGGCGAGTCCGGAAAAAAAAGTCAACGAAATTCCAAAGTCGACTTAGTCAAGAAAGTCAAAGATGACTTAAAAGCCACAAAAGTGTCACAAGACGACTTAAACATTCAAGAAAATCAGAGATGACTAAAAACGGGATTTTCATGAAATCTCTCAGAAATTCCAAATACAAACTCGGAATTTCAAAATACGACTCGAAACAATAAATTCTATTTTAAAAACTTAACCTTGCTGAAAAGTATCCTTAAGAAATTTTACTAGAAAAATTGGGTACTTTTCGGGTTGTTACAACGTATTCTCCACTTGTCCTCCCACTTCACTCCATTTGAGAGAAGATATGGCCCGTATTCAACGAGAACCTCCTATCTACTAAAAAAAATAGACAAACTCATAAATTTTTCCTCCAAAAAGCATCTCTTTTAAATAAGGAAGCTATTAATAATTTGTGTGTAGTAACTCAAGAAGGAAATTAATAATTATATGTATTTCATTATAGTATTATCTTCTCATTAAAATTAATATTTTTATTAAAATTAATATTTTCATTAAATTTTAGAACTTTCACTAAATTCTAAACTATAATCTTTTAATTAAAATACTAGTATAGGTCCCACGCGAATGCGCGGTTTTTTAAATAGAGATAACCGGGAATTTTACAATTGTACTATTCATATTCATATTTAACTCAATTTGAAATTTAATCATAATTAAATTAATGAGCGGTTTTTTAAATAGAGATAACCGAGAATTTTACAATTATACTATTCATATTCATATTTAACTCAATTTGAAATTTAATCTTAATTAAATTAATTACTATTAATAATGTTTTGTATTAGGAGGTAGAAAATATAAAGTTAACAATTTTACCCTGAATGATTATCGATTATTTTTAAATTAAAATAAGTCAAGGGTGTCATAGTAAAAAAATTTATTTAGTTTCTTATTGTTAGTATTAGCTAATCAACTTTATTACATTATATGACTTTAATTCTCATTAGTTTCCTTATTAAAATTTGAAGAAATACTCTAATAAATTTATATGTTTCCTTATTATTAAACTATGAGTGACGTTTGAAGGGAAAAGTTTGGATATATTTATTCTTTTAGCACGTAGGAGATGCATTAAAATTATAGAATTTTTAAATAGAAATATCAACTTGTAGCATATTTGTATAAAAATATAAAAAGATAGAAATATGAAAAAGAATCTGCTTAATATTTACTCATAACCTATGTGTTATTAGTGCAATTCCACAATTGTAACACAATTAAAATTCCATTAAGTGTGTTTATGTATTGCATGTATTAGTATTTCCTATTTATGGTATAGAATTAGTATGATATTGTAACACCCGGAAATGTACCCTATTTTTCTAGTAGAAATATTTTACGGAACCTTTTCAGTAATTTTAAGTTTTAATTTAGAATTTATTGTTCCGAGTCGAATTTAGAATTTCCGAGTTCGTATTTGGAATTTCCGCGAGATTCCATGAGAATCCTGTCTTAAGGCGAGTTTGACTTTTCTTGACTTTTGAGTCGTCTTTGACTTTTCTTGACTTTTGAGTCGTCTTTGACTTTTCTTGACTTTTGAGTCGTCTTTGACTTTTCTTGACTTTTGAGTCGTCTTTTACTTTTCTTGACTTTTGAGTCGTCTTTAACTTTTCTTGACTTTTGAGTCGAGTTTGACTTTCCTTGACTTTGGAACCGTCTTTGACTTCCGTTGACTTTTCTCCTATACAACTCACACTACCCTTAACCTAATTCATTACTCAAACACAACCAAATTACTTCCTCCTTAAGCAAACAAAATCCTAGCCTCCCTCTTGGATTTCGATCTTAGAATCATCGTAACTCCTTCGTTCTTTGATAGAATTCACGTAAGTTCGTCTCATTCTTCTCCTCTTACCTTCCTCTATCCGTACTAGTAATAAAATTACCGTCTTTCTCGCTTTTTAAATTATCCGTCTTTCTCAAGGTGAAATATATTCATCTTTTATTACCTAATTGTAGGTGGAGACTACTAGGAAGGCTTAGTAATCGATTAAAGACGAGTAAAGGTAACGGTGAAGGGTTACTCGATATCATTTACGAGTTTTACATGCTTTATATGCTAGGATTCGTATTTAGAATACGATAAGTAAGTTAGGAATTATGTTATGGATAATGATTGTTGTTGTTTGATGATTGTTGATGATGAATATTGATTGTTGATAGTTATTAGAGAGGAATTATGAGAATTGGAAATGATAGGATTGAATTTGCTTGAAGGCTCTCAGGTGAATTGGTAACAGAGTGTCTCACGGTCGTGAGATGTCATTTCACGGTCGTGAAACCTCATTTCACGGTCGTGAAATACAAGTCACGGTCGTGACTTGTGCAGTTTCACTGCACTGACCCTTTTTGGTAGAATGATCATATCTTCTTCGTTATTTGCTTGTTTTGGGCTTGTGACCATTCGTTGGAACCGTAAGAGGATAAGCTATCACCTCGACTTGGAATTTCTGCATTCCCATATCTAGAACTCTAGTTATGACCGTTTGAAGTGAACCCTTGTTTTAGTTAGTTTCCAAACTTGTTGTTTTGAAGAGGTATCTATGTTTCTATTTATTATGCTTCTTAAACTTGGTCTAATGCTTATGTATAATGTATTGATGCATGTTTATCATAGTTACATTTATATAATGCCATGTTCTCAGGTTTTGTGACGGTTTTTGGTATGTTCCCACTTTGAGTCGGTTTCTACAAATGATACGGTTTGAACACTATTTTGTCTTGTGCTTTGTACTCTCATTCCCTTGGCTACCTTCCCGTTCGTAAGGCTGGAATGTCGGAACGGAGAGGTATCCTACTGCTTAAATGCATGTGTTAGTGGGCATACGACGACGTGGTTGGGAGTTGAACGCTATGCGTTGATCGACCCGGCCGTCAAATGTTGTGTACTTGCGAGGTGGTGTTATTTGCATGTAGCGTACCGCATGTTATGAGGCTTGAGCTAGTTTTCCGCCTCTTTCGTGAATTGATCTCCCGAATTTGGGGTACTCGGCATATATATTGTAAGACCGAGTCTTGGATGCGAAACGTCATCGCGTGTCGAATCGGAACATGATTTATTCCGAGAGCCTGGCCAGGTTTAGACTAGGACCGTATTATTATCGTCGTCCTACCAGGAGGAAATTAGTATACCTATACGAAATGTCATCGTATATGGGTTGAGGGAAATGTCATCCGTGAACGCCTTTTAATCATACTTGCCATGTACACGATGCTAGTGCGTTTCATTTACCGTGAGATTTGTCGTCTTGTGTCGTCTTTGAATGCGTGATTTCATGATATTGTTCATGGTCATTGCATGATTGGACACCGTCATTGTCTTGGTTCGTGAATGGAGGATAATATGTTGGATTTGTGTAATCATCGCATGACTTGACTGGTTTGTCTGTCGAGTCTCAATCTTATCAATCTTATACCGCTAACGGTGAGATGCAAGCCCTAGTGAGCGTATTCGATTGCCTAAGAGTGTCCTTCCCGAGTCTTTGAATAACATGATGGATTCGGATTTGTGCCTCTTATGTCCTTATCATCATTTATAGAAGTGCCTATCTATTCTTATCGTAACTCACATGGATATCTATATATGCATGATTTTACTTTCGTATTTTCTTATATGTACGTTTGATGTGATATGGCTGGGAGAACCCGGAGTTACTCCCCACTGATTGTGGCGTTCATGTTTTTCATGAATGAACAGGTTGCTTGCATTGGATGACTTTTTGGATATGATATTTTGGGATTCGGGTGTGAGCTAGCAGGCGTTGTCCCTGGAAGTTTTCACCTCTAGACGATATTAGCTAGTTTTGCTAAACACTTGTTCTTTGCTAACATT
This sequence comes from Heliosperma pusillum, assembly GCA_022085475.1. Classification (NCBI taxonomy): domain Eukaryota; kingdom Viridiplantae; phylum Streptophyta; class Magnoliopsida; order Caryophyllales; family Caryophyllaceae; genus Heliosperma; species Heliosperma pusillum. The sequence goes on along the minus strand of JAIUZE010073331.1, from coordinate 24,286 downwards.
TTAAGAGACCCCGTCTCTTTGTTGTATTTCCGCATTTAGTTTTTAATATTTTGTGACTCCTCGTTTTATTTAACTTGCATGTATAAAAGTTTTTAAAACTACCTATTTCCGCAATATAATTCACATGCTTGTTTGTTTATTATTTCCGCATTCGCGAGGGTTGTCACATAAAGGATGATCAGACACTGATGGAAATGTTTAGTAGGCTAGAAGGAAGAAAAGAGATTGATATTTGGATTGGGTGTGATGATACACCATTAGCTGTTCTTACTTTAGCTAGGAATCTTAGGGCAAGCCAAGAGGTTATTTGCAAGGGTAATGAATTCACGGATAATTCAAATGCTAGTGGGAATAATGTATTGCCTGTTGTTTTTAAGGAGAAGTTGCCAATTAGAAGGCCACATAAACATTCTGTTTCTAATTCATTTGCAGATGAACCAATCACTTCTCAGATTGTTGGTTCATCATTGTCTCCTAGGAGAAGTGTTAGAGTGACCCAAAATTCTAGGTCTTTAACTCCCTCTCAAACTGCAACTGCCAGTTCATCTTTGTCTCCTAGGAGAAGTGTTAGAGTGACCCAAAATTCTAGGTCTTTAACTCCCTCTCAAACTGCAACTGCCAGTTCATCCTTGTCTCCTAGGAGAAGTCTAAGATTAGACCAACTTCCTACAGATTCAACTCAAAATACTGAAACACTAAAATCATGTCAAACAGAAGTCAGTCAGTCAAGGTTTAAGATGCCCAAGGCTACAGCTAAGAAGTTGGGCATTTTTGTTCCTAAGACACAAAATAACTCATTAGTTGTTAAGAGGAGAAGGAGTAGCAGACTGTCATCAAGAGGTAAGGGTGAGTCATTGGGAGATGAGGGCTCTGAAACTGAAAGTGATGACAGTTTTCAGCCATCTGATGATGACATGAAGGATGATGATGATGCTGATATGACTGAACTAGAAGAAGAGGATCACCTAATATTGTCTTCTCTTGATTATATTGATGATGGTTATGATCCATATGAAAATATGGAATGACATATTGATGAGGGGGGCTATTCTTCAAAGTTGTTGGATAATGGTGAGTTGTATGACAAACAGGAATTTGGTGCAATAAGACTCAGACCATGGATGTTGTTTATGGACAAGGATCACTTTAAGGATGTGTTAAAAGAGTATTGCATACAAGAGGGGTTTTATGTTGTTGTGGTGAAGGCATAAAAAAAGGTACACGGCAGAATGTGCAACCTTAAATTGTGATTGGAGGATTCATGCTAGTGTCCTCCCTGATGGCATAAGTTGGGAAATCAAAAATATTAGAAATCAAGGACATGGATGTGTTGGTGTCAGAGATCACAACCCTATGGCCACTTCAGATTGGGTAGCTAAAAAACTATTGGGTGATATTAGGGCAAATCCTGACATATCAGGGAAGTCAATCCAAGATCTTCTTTTGGAGAGGTATGGTTTAAAAACGAAAACTTCAACTGTTTATAAGATGAAAGAGTTAGCAATGAAAGAGATCAATGGTGGTCATGATGAGTCATACAAAATGTTGCCAGCTTATTGTGAAATGGTTAAAAAGACTAATCCAGGGAGCTATGATATTTGTAGCTGGGTTAATGTCAATAGTCCAGAACACCCTCTACAATTTAAAAGCATATTTATTGCTTTTGATGCTCAAATTAAGGGTGTGATAGCTGGTTGTAGAAGCTTGATTGGTGTTGATGGAACACATTTGAAGGGTAACCATGGAGGTGTGTTACTTACAGCAGTTGCCCTTGATGGCAACAATGAGATCTTACCTTTGGCAGTATCTGTGGTGGAGTCTGAGAACAGGGATTGCTGGTCTAACTTCTTTTGGCATTTGAAGTACACTCTCAAAGACAGTGGCAGAAGCAATTGGACTATCATTTCTTACAGACAAAAGGTATATGTATTCATGTTTGATGTTGATAATATTATTCAAGTTCAACAATGTAATTAGGTTCTAATTGACTTTCTTTTCTTTACAGGGTGTTGAGCCTGCTTTGAATACTGTTTGGCCTGAGGCATATAGAAGATTTTGTGCCAGACATTTGTGCAAAAATTTCAAAGCTGATTACCCTGGAGTATTAATGCATAAACTCTTTTGGAGAGTAGTTAATGCAACTTCTGAATTTACTTTCAAGAAGTCTCTTGAATTGGTGGTACAACATGGAGGAAGGGGTGCTGGCAAGTGGTTTCTGGACTTAGGGGAGAAGGAGATGTGGACTAAACACATGTTTGATCCCACACTTTGTGCTGAGGATAACACATCCAATTTTGTTGAAAGTTTCAACAGTACTTTGGGAGTACACAGAACAAATCCAGTCTTGACTTTACTTGAGGGTAAGTCTAATTTAATTTAGTCTGCTTTAATTAATATGAAGTTATTTATGCATATAATCCATATAAGCAATCCCAATATTTTTCTGGTGGATGTCAATTAGGTATTAGAAGACTTGCTATGGTAAGACATGCCACAAGACAACATATAGCTGACTCATGGGATGAAAATGGAGTATGTCCAAACATTCAGAATAGGCTGAACGTGCTAACCAAAGAATCAAGAGGTTGTCAAGCATTGTTCTCTGGTCCAGGTGAATATGAGGTTAAAGAGGGAAGGACTCATCTACTAGTATCTCTAAACAATAGAACATGTATTTGTGGTTTGTGGCAAATCAGTGGTATACCTTGTAGACATGCTATTAGAGCTATAATAGATGCTAACAAGGAACCATCTGACTTTGTTAGTGAATGGTTTTAAGTGAGAAGGTATATACAAGCATATGGTTCCAACATTAACCCTATGCCTGATACACAACAATGGCCAGTGTTTGATGTTCCTTTTCTTGAGCCTCCTACACTAAGGAGATCCATTGGAAGACCATCAAGAAACAGAAAAAGAGAGCAAGGGGAGAAAAGGAAGGGCAAGAGATCAATTACTGTGAGGTGTAAGAAATGTGACTGCTTTGGGCACAACTCAAAAACATGCAAGGGAGGTTATACAGCCAAGGAGAGGGATGAAATGCAAGGAAAAATTCGCAAAAGTAGATCCAAGAAAGTGTTGACAGAAGATTCTTACAGCTCAATGTATCCATCACTAAGCCAGTTAGAAGGAGATATACTAAGAACTTCACAGCCTACTGAACTAGCCACTCCAGAAGAGGCAACTGCAACAACATCAAGTCAAGCACAACCCACTATGGGAAAAAGGAGGAAGAAGACTACCTGATTATCTGACTCTAGGAGGAAAAAGGAGCATTTTTTGAAGAGCAGCATCAAACTTTATTAATGAATAGCTCTTTATTTTGGTTTTAGGCAAACTTTACATAGTTGCTGTTTTTTTCATTATCTGTTGGTTTAAGCATATGTGCAAACTAAGTTGATTCATTGTTGTTAGCACAGACAAATTGTGATGTACTTTGCAAATTTAAGACAAATGATGTTACATTAAAATCTTCCATTTATTGCTCCATAATATCTCAATTACATCCTCACAACAACAACTAACACAATTACAAATAACATGAGAGCATACAATTTCATAAAAAGCTTAGTGCACCTAGATAATTCATACAAATCCGTCTTCATACTTCTAATTTCATCAATAATTCCAAATGAAGATGAAAAACAATCATCTTCATCAATATTTCTCCCCTTGAATCCGGGTGTTATGATGATATGATCTTCAGATAACCACATAACAAATACATTACATTCTTGACATTTGAAATAGGCCTTCCTTGGATTACTAATCGACCCAGAAACTTTGATAACCGCATTCCTTCCGCATCGATTGCAAGCTTGATTTTTAAAGTCAAGCCCTTCAATTGGTTTATTTCTCATCCATGAAGAGGACGATGACATATTGGCAGAAATTTAGAAAGAAAGAGGATGAAAAATGCAGAAAGTAGAGAGGAAGGCAGGAGAGAAGAGTAGAGTGAAGAGAGGAGAGATGTGAGGAAATTAAATAGAAAGAAAAGGGGGGAAATTTTGGAGGGATTATTTTAAAAAGGTGGAGGGAAATGAGTCATCAAGCATTTGACGGAATTAGTATGCCAACTCAGCAAGCATTTGACGGAATTAGTGTTAAGTTGACAGATTAACAAGTAAAGGTCACGGTTAGGACTACTTAATTAAGTTTAGGGGTACATGGTATAATGTGAAAAAAGTAGGGGTACACAATAGAAAAGTGAAAAACTGGAGGGTACACCATAGAAAAACCCTTAATTATTTGATCTTATAGATTAAAATCAACTAATTAATTAATCAAAGTAAGCGTAAGTAACGAAATAACGAAAAATAAAGAGAGTAGAGAGCACACGGATTTTTGAAGTGGTTCAGTTTCACACGTTGAAACCTACGTCCACTATTCTCGATTAATAATTCTTAGTACCTTTCTACGGATTACAAAAATTATCAACCCACTCGTATAATCAACTATGATTATAACTCAAGGTGAGTATCGCTAAATACTCTATACTATCTTACGTTAATAATAAAGTACAATATAACTCACACAGATTCTCGTTAAAGAATTGTAAGATTATGTGATGTACTATTATCCAATAACGTATTTCACGCGAGCGATTGATAATAATTGATGCACGACTCTTTTGAAAAACAAACACTAAAAATAATAAATATTTTGGTCAAGGTTTGCTTTAAAACGATTTTGGAAAATACTCTCAATGTAAGAGTGTATGTCGTGTTGTTCGTGTATATTTCGTGTGTTTCATAATTGAGATGGGAAGGAGTATTTATAATAGAAGCATAGGAGATCTAAAACCCTAGCTTAATATTTAAGAAATATATTTATCTTTAATATCTTAAAATAATATTTGCTTTATCTTTTAGAAATATCTTTATCTCAAAATATTATTTGCTTTATCGTTTAAAAATATATTTATTTTTAATATCTCAAAATAATGTTGTAAAGATATAGTAGAATCCTAGATTAAGGTAAACAAGGAAAACAACCTATGGAGGCCGAAATACCTAGCTACACGAAACCCTAGGAGCACGCAACCCTAGGAGGCACAATCCTAGGTTTCCACGAAACCCTAGGTGGGCTTATTAGGTTAACAACAAATTAAGATAGAATATATTAGAAACCCTAGGTAGCATGACAACCCATAAGTTGTATTACTAACCAATATAATCTCATAAATATATTCTCTATTAAAACTTTTGATAAATATAAAAATACTCTTTCACTTTTGAAAACATTTAAAACATTTTATTTCCAAAATCATGCATCAACATTTATCATCCAAAGTTATAGGCTAAAGCTATAACTTTGAACCTAAAATCACTCGAATGGAATAATTACCGAATGACGACCTATACTATCTAATCTTCACAAAGATCTTCAGTATACGGATCATCTCTTCATCTTGATCACAAAGACCCTCCATCTTGAGTCTTGTGTTATTTGAGGTAGATCTTGCTTAAAGCGTTTTTCTTTAAAGTTATGACTGGTAGCTATAACATCCATGTAAACATCCAAAGTTATTCCTGAAGTTGTTATAACTTTGTCTCACAGAACTTGTCAAAGTTATGCATGAAGGTCTTATAACTTTGATCTTTCTTCTCATAATTGTTGCTAGCTATAATAAGACTAAAGCACACAATTACACACATATGATATATCAAGTAAAGCACATTATCAAGTAAGCACATGTCATTATCAAAACTATAAAATAGGTCCAACAAATTCCCCCTTTTTGATGATGACAAGTCTCTTATGATTTCTCTTAACATTGTGACTAAGTATAGTTCCCCCTCAACAAAACACTCCCAAAGTTATAGCAACTTTGATCGCAAGAACATAACAACTTAGCCAAAGTTATAACTTGAAAGACTTTAAGAGATAACGAGTCTTGACAAGGAGCAAGCTTAAGCAAAGACTCAAATCATATCATTTCTTTCCCCCTCTTGGCATCATTGAAAAGACAAGAACAAGGATATAAAATGACTAGAATAACATGCTCCAAGGCAAGAAATAGATATGCAAAATACGCAATACTAAACGATTTATACCAACCAAAATCAAATATCAAATGTCAAGTTAAACTACAAACCACAATAAAGATTGTTAGTGCCAATAGGCCGAATAGGATAGTGTATAAAGCCAAAATGGGCCAAATGGATAAGTAGTGTAAGAAACAAACAAGGTAAGATAAGAAGATCAAGGGAATCTGGGTTGGCGAATGATGTTGGGATCAATGTAATCGGGTCGGGTACGGTACTCAAGAGTAGAAAGGCGATCAAGGCACGTCGACACATGATTACCTTGGGCAGTGAGGCATACATCGATGTTCCGAACCTTCAAAGAGAGAGCCTTCGTCGCATCATGAATAGTGTGCATACCTTCACGCATTTCCGAACCACTCTTCACCACCGCACCTCCTTGGCTAACCAAGAATTGCATCCGATCCCGTTGCCTAAACATCTCTTGTCGAATATCGACAACATTCCTCTCTAATTTGGCTAGGCAACCATCAACTGGCGTCATCCAACTCCTCAACTCACCACTCACACCCGACCCTCCATGGTCACGGGTGGAGCGAGAGTTCCCCAATGCTACGGTTTTGACAACCTTGTCAACCACCGCATCAATTTTCTTATCTTGCGCATCAAGGCGCTTCATTACTTTACCCATAAACACATCCAATTTCGATTCAAGCCCCGAAAAATCAGACACCACCGAACCACCTTTTGTCATAAAAAAGAATTCCGGACCACAAGCCTCCAATTTCATAAATTTCAAAAACGTATCACACATATCATCTTTTAAGGTAACACCATAACTACCCGAATCAACAACCCCTTTCGACTCAAGAACCCGAGATATCCACATCTCATATGGTAAGTCAAGGGTCGAATAAATTTATCTTCGGTTACCGAAAAAGCAGTTTGAGAGATTCTAGAAAAGACAGGGAAAGCAAGATTGACCCGGTTACCTTCCAACCAAATTTTCACAACCATCATCTCATAGCAATCAATTTTATCTCGTCCTCCCCGACGCGGAACAACCGTATTCCACAGAAAATTCAACATAAACTTCAATTTCGGGGACACATTCCCCGCCAACACACAACTAGATAAAGTAGCCCCATCATCAAAATACCGCTTCACCTCCAACTTAGCCGGGTCCGAAAGTTCGTCCCATGACGTACTCGGGTCAATTTTGATTCCAACATCAGGAACCAAAAACAGAGTACAAAAGTCGGCCATGGTGACTGAAACTGGTCGGCCATTAACCACGGCATGCAAAACTCCAGAAGTTAAGGAAACAGAAGCATAAAACTGAATTACCTCGATTGGATAAACTGGACCCGAAAACCGTGACACGCTTTCCCACTCTTGAAAATTCAGAAAGTCGTTAAAAAATCCCAAAGCCTCATATTTTTCACACCATGCTTTCGGAAAGCTACGACCTCCATGAATACCGTACTTAGCAACCCTGTTAACTAACTTCCGTTCATATTTTGTTACACGAAGCTTGTCAAGCCCGGATGTCGTTTCTTGAGATGAGAAATCACGAAACATAGTCCGTGTAGACCCCTCGGGAACCGTGTTGACGGTGTCCATATTTGCTTCTTCTTGTACTCTAGTCTTCCCCTTATTTAATCTTCTTCTCTTAGTACCCTCAAGAACCGAACCCGACTCGGTTTGGGTTATATTGGGTGTTTTTTGTTTTGGGTTAGGAGAGAGATTAGTGGGAATACTAGGTTTTGGAATTTTGGAGTTTGGGGTGTTGGTATTTTTTTATCTTGTGGAAGCCATTGTTGAAGATTGAAGTTGTTGGGTTAATTTTTTTTATTGTTGTTGTTTGTGCCGTGAGGAAGGAGAGAAAGAAAGAAATTGGTGAAGTGTTTTGATGGTGATAGTGATAGGTAATTATGAAAAGTGGTATTGGGTTTTGTACTTTTGTACTTAGGCACAAGTAGGTGCCGGCTATTAGAGTCCTATTTCCCCCTTTGTTTTTTTGAATTTGGGTAGGAAAAGGAATCTAAGGTAGTTATTTTTGAGATATGGTAAGGATAGGATTAGGTAAATAAAAAGATATGGTAAGATATTGTTGGGTGGAAATTTTTGGACAAAAAGAATACATGGGTAGAATTTTGGTTTAATTAGGAAAGTGAATAAGATGGATTTTTGGCAAATATGTGGTGCATAATTTAATATCCGTAAAATACTTAATATGCAAGATACTCACGTAAAATATATAATATTAAACACAAGTAGACTAGCAATGAATTATGCGGACACAGTCATACAATCTCGTCTTATTCTAACCAGTCATGCAGGTTCACAAAATAAATATGATGAATTTAATTGCTACCGATTAAACCAATTTCCAACCGCAAAATCTCAAAACGTCTTCTCGCTAACGCCTTTGTTAAAATTTCAGCCCATTGATTTTCAGTACTACAAAATTCGAGTTTAATGTTGCCCTTTTCTAGATGGTCACGTAAAAAATGATGTCTAATGTCTATATGCTTAGTACGAGAATGCTGAGCTGGATTCTTAGAAATAACAATAGCACTCGTATTATCACAAAATACAGGCATACAACCAACATTAACACCATAATCACATAGTCGTTGTTTTAACCAAAGTAGTTGAGAACATACCAGTCCTGCAGCGATATATTCGGCTTCTGCAGTAGATAACGCAACCGAATTTTGCTTCTTTGAGCCCCAAGTAATTTTGCATGGTCCAACAAACGTAGCAAATCCAGAGGTACTTTTTCTATCTAAAGAACATCCGGCATAATCTGCATCTGAATATCCTATTAGATCGAAATTACACTCAAGTGGATACCATAAATATAAATTAGATGTACCAATTAAATATCTCAAGATAGGTTTAACTGCAATCATATGTGACTCTTTAGGACATGATTGAAATCTAGCACAGACACATACGCTGAACATAATGTCAGGTCTACTTGTAGTTAAATATAATAAAGAACCAATCATACCTCGATATGTAGTCTCATGGACACACTTACCATTTTTCGTCTAAGGTCAACTTTTTATCAGTTACCATAGGTGTGTCCATTGGATGAGCGTTCTCCATACCAAATTTTCTGATTAGCTCCTTGACATAATTTTGTTGGTGAATCTTTATTCCTTCTTTATTTTGTTGAATTTGCAATCCTAGGAAGAATTTCAATTCTCTCATCATGCTCATTTCAAATTCTGAGGTCATTAGATCTGAAAAATACTTGCACAATTTATTGTTAGTAGAACCAAAAATAATATCGTCTACATAAATTTGAGCAACAAGTAAGTCAGAACCCTCGGATTTTAGAAATAGGGTTTTGTCGACAGACCCTCTTTTAAAATTGTTTTGCAATAAAAATTTTGACAATCTGTCGTACCAAGGCCTAGGCGCTTGTTTTAAACCATATAAAGCTTTATCGAGTTTAAAAACATGGTTTTGAAATTTGCTATTCAAAAATCCGGGAGGTTGTTCAACAAAAACATCTTCTTCCAAATAGCCGGTAAGAAATGCAGTCTTAACGTCCATTTGGAACAGTTTCATTCCATTATGAGCTGCGAAGCCGATGAGCAAGCGAATAGCTTCAAGTCTTGCTACTGGTGCGAATGTCTCGTCATAATCAATCCCTTCTTGTTGATTATAACCTTGAACGACCAAACGAGCCTTATTACGAACTATAACTCCTAAGTCATCCAATTTATTTCTGAATACCCATCGAGTATCAATCAAAGTTCGATTAGAAGGTCGTGGCACAAGGTGCCAGACTTTATTACGTTCAAACTGTTGAAGCTCCTCTTGCATTGCTATAATTCAATCGGATTCTGCAAATGCTTCTTTTATGTTGGTAGGCTCTATGGTAGACAGAAAGGAATAGAATGAACAAAAGTTATTTAATGTTCGCCTAGTTTGAACTCCCTTATTCAAACCTCCTAGGATACTATCAATAGGATGAGAACTCTTATATTTCCATTTCTTAGAGTTCGTAGGCTCATCATCATCTGATGAACTTTCACTTTCCTCAAATGATTCAGAGTCAAGATTGGTTCCCCCTGAGTTGGACTCCGGGGTTATAGCTAAAGTTGGTACAACTTCAGTTAAAGAATCTTGATCCGGGTTCAAAGTTATAGCATCATCAGCTATAACTTCAGTTTCATTTTCCTTGTTTTGAGAAGAGACATTCGTATCATCAACAATTGTCTTAGTTCTCTTTTCAAGGTCATTTGCGAATTTATCAAGTTCATCATTGATTCCTTCAATAACTTCTTCATTATTTTTTGGTACGTCATCCCTTGAAAGGCGAAAGTCGGGATCATCCATGTCTTCTTCTTCATTCTGTTCAACTTGCTCGCACATTATCTTCATCAAAAACAACATGAACACTTTCTTCTATGCACAACGTTCTTTTGTTAAAGACTTTAAAAGCTTTACTATGATTAGAAGACCCAACAAACACAGCTTCGTCACTTCGTGGATCAAATTTGCTTAAATTACTTTTTCCATTATTATGGACAAAACATTTACTACCGAAGCAACGAAGGTGAGCTATATTGGGTGTTCTCCCTCTTAAAAGTTCATAGGGAGTCTTTTTTGAGAATAGGTCTAATCATAGCTCTATTATGCACATAGCATGCAATACTAATGGCTTCGGCCCAAAAGTTCTTAGGAAGGCCACTACACAAAAGCATAGTGCGGGCCATGTCCTCTAAAGTTCTATTCATACGTTCCACGACACCGTTTTGTTGTGGGGTTCGTGGTGCAGAAAAGTTATGTCCTACACCATTCTCCCTACAATATTCTATGAAAGCTTGATCATCAAATTCGGTGCCATGATCCGTACGAATGGAAACTAATTTTTTATCATACTTGTTTTGGGCAAGCTTCTTTAGTACTACAAACTCATCGAAAGTTTCATCTTTAGTAAATAGAAATATAGGCCATACATACCTTGAGTAGTCGTCGACTAGGACGAATACGTACCTTGATTCACCGCGGCTTCTGACTTTCATAGGTCCACACAAATCCATGTGTACCAACTCAAGTGGACGCTCTGTACTTACTACTCGTTTTGGTTTGAATGAAGATCTAACTTGTTTACATCGGGCACATGAGTCACACATCTTCTCTTGTTCGAATTTGATTGAGGGTAAACCCCCAACTAAATCCCACAATTTGAGTTTCTTTAAAATTGTTGGACTGATGTGTTCAAACCTCTTGTGCCACAAGCATGAATCATCCACAGTAACTTTCATGCACGTAAAGGAACTTGTAGTAACTTTTTATAAATCAATCATATACACGTTCCTTTTACGTAAGCCTTCTAAAATAACATTTCTAGTACCTTCAATTATGATGCGACACACATTTGAATGAAAAACTACTTTATCGCCTTTCTCACATAATTGAGAGATACTTAGTAAGTTATGCTTAAGACCATCTACCAGATAGACATTATTAATAGCATGTGAAGGAGATATACCAATTTTACCTACACCGATTATTTTGCCCTTCTTGTTGTCTCCAAAGGTGACCTTGCCACCATTGAAGGGCTCTAGTGAAAGAAAGAGATTCTTGTTTCCGGTCATGTGTCTCGAACACCCACTGTCGAGATACCATAGATTATTTTCTTTCACTATTATCTCTTCATCATCTTCTGAATCTGGTTCTGAATCTGAGTTGCCTACAAGGCACATCTCGGATTCACTCTCATTCTCACTGTCAGAAATTAGGTCAAGACTGACGTTGCTCAGACACAGGTTGGCGACTTCTTCTTCCTCGGACTCGTCGTCTTCTGTGTCGAGATCTCCCCAGCAATAATCCATCATGAATTGCTTGAATTCCTTCTTGGTTTTGTCTCGTTGATTTTTGTCTTTGATTTTCTTCCATGTAGGGCAATCCTTAATCATATGATCATTATCCCCACATTTGAAGCAACCACGATTTGAGAGAGACCATTTTGACTCAATTGGCTTCTTATAAGATTTGTTAGCGTTATTGTTAGGCGTTTTCCCTTGTGGTTTATTAAAGAATTTTTTCTTAAAACGTCTAGCAAAGAACACTGTGTCATCTTCAAGGTCCGAATCTTGTTTTTCACTAATAGACTCGGCTTGTAAAGCCACTTTCTTACTATTACTATCATTTGCCTCATCCTCATGAAGAGTAATCCCGTCTGGACGATCCAAATTCTTATCTGGGCTTGAAGATGGATAGCGAATGACGTCAACCATACCGCGGTACGTACTCATGTTAGTATCGAGAGCATTCACTACTCGATGAAATGGATTAGGAACCAACCTTACTCATGTTTGGCGCGGACCTCTTCACAGACCCGGTTTTGATTGCTTGGTATGGCAACCCATCCTTTAGGCCAAAACCATTTTAAATGCACTTAGCATACCATTATAATGCCTGTATAAATGTGTTTAACCTATACATGATCACTATTTTGCAAATAAAACCATGATGAACTTTTTTTTAAAAAAAATCCTTTTTAAAACTGTAAAGCATTTTAAAAGGTGGCCTAAAGTAGCGCAAAATAAGTCGAAACTCTGCCCAAATGTCCAGTCAAAATCGTCTTTTCTCCACTTTGAGTCGTCACTCCTACAACCACACTACAATTTTTTAAGAAAAACATTTCAAATCTTGTCATTTTCAAAACTCACTTAGCATAGTGGCACACTCCTACTTCACAAGTTGAGTCCTTTTTAGTAAGTGTGCTAGAATGGTTGATCGTGTTTTGATTCGTCGTTGGTCTCTTGCCAAAGTTTTTTCAAGATGCCGGTAGCTAATCAAGCAAGTGTTCATCTAGCCGAGCAAAACCCGAATGGTAATGATCTAGTCCTAGATGCACTCATCCGTCTCAAAACAAGTAAGGACCAAGCTTATGCTCGCCTCAACGTTATTGAAGGCCGAATTGTTGCCATAGAAACTAGGCTTCCTCTTGCAGACATTCCTGATGATAGTGTGCATGATATCATTCCACCCTTTGTGGGAAAACCAGAAGTCAATTCGCTACCAGTTCTTACTGTAGGGGATGACATTTACATGGAAAATAATCGCAAATATGAAGCCGTAAGTACTTAGTTTCCAACCAACTTTAACATGAGTGAAATCCCAAAGTTCAAGGGGCATTAGAATCCTTTGAATCACATTCGTGCCTTCAAAGATTATATGTCTATCAAAGGCATCAAACCTGAGATGTTCCTAAGGATCTTTCCTTCATCTCTCGACACTATTCCTAAGCAGTGGTTCTATTCTCTGGAGCATAAGAAAATTGCAACCTGGGATGATGCCGCAATCAAGTTTGCCAAGCAATACGCAGACAATGCTGAGCTTCAAGTCAATATGCGTACTCTAGAGGTTCTTACCCAAAATGAGAAAGAAGGTTTCACCGACTTCCTATGTAGGTGGTGGAAGACTAGCACACAACTTGTTGAACGTCCACATGAAGCTACTCTTGTGGAAAAGTTCGTGGACAATTTAAGACCTGTTTATGCAAATCACCTGAGATACCAAAACATAAAGTCTTTCAAGGACTTAACTGTGCTAGGAAGAAGAATTGAGAACGACGTCTGAAAGAGGCTATTTGTCTTCATTGTGTTATCATTTGTTAATAAATAGGACTATCCTAGTTCTCTTTGAGTTGCCTAAAAACAGAAAAGAAAAAAGAGCACATGTACTTTTTATTAGTCACTTGTTCTACTTTTTACCCTTAACTAGTAGAATAGAGTCAAAATACTTTAGGTCGTATCTCTTTAGTGTAGATCACTCGACCTCTTAGAATAAGCCTTAACAAGGGCGTGCATTTACCAACTTTTCCATATCTTAAGGTGTGAAAATTCCTTTATCGCCGCGTCTCTAGGTGACCTCTAGGTTTGGAGACTCCATTTTTCTACCTGATTCGTCAATTCGTATCTTTCGTATGATTACCAGATAAAGACAAATTACATACTATGCCAAACAATTTAATACCTGATTCGTCAATTCGTATATTTCGTCAATAGTATTAGTTTTGCGTAGTTCGCCGAGCTTCTTACTTTAAACATGGCAAAATTCATTCAAATTCTCAGGCAAAAAAAAAAAACGCGTCTCGCGTAAGCTATTTGTCGCTCATGCGACACGAAATAAAACCGGCCCCTGGCCAGTTAAAATTAATGTCGCTATGCTCTTGCATTTTGACATTTGAATATCCTCATGTCATCAGATAAACTGAATTGGTTTTCTCAGCTTTTCACGTTCTTCGGGGTACAAGCCTTTCTCTATTGCAAATATGAGTCAGATACCCATAAAGAGCCAGCTGGAACGGGTATGAATCACATGTTTCTCTGCGCCCACCTAGTGGCCCATTATCGACAAGAATCTACAGTATGTGTCAAGGGAGTCTGGGGAACGGTATCAATCTTGGATTTCCTAATCCTCGTCGGGTTCGCTTTTTGAGACACAAATCAACATTGCCGCCAAATGAGCACACTTATTCAGAAGAATCATTTAACTCCTCTATCTTTTCCATTCTTTCGACACTTAGACATTTCTTTTAAAATTCCTTTTTAAGGGGGTAGACCATTTGCGACAGTTTAGGTCACCAATATGCAACATGTAAATTATGTAAGCTGTATATGAATTTCGGCAGCATGAAGGTAGAAACCATTGCCTACCAAACGTGTTCTTAGATGAATCTGCAGGAACAGAACGCCCAACAGCAAAGGCACTCAGGCCATCAGATACAACCAAAAGAAGGGATGTACATTAAACTCAGGGCTCTCGCCCGAGACAAAGTCAAAATCCAAATGTACATCAAACATGTATCAATAAATCTTCAATTGAGGATCGTTCGTCACTTTTCAAATCAATTCAAAATTTATTTAATTGTCGATCAATCGTCACTTTTCAAATCAATTCAAAAATTCTTTAATTGTCGATCCTTCGTCACTTTTCAAATCAATTCAAATGACTCTTCAATTGGCGATCGTTCGTCACTTTTGAAATCAATTCAAATGACTCTTTAATTGATAATCGTTACTTTTCAAATAATTCAAAAAATACGAGAAACAAGAAATGCTCGGGACACCCCTTTCGGACATACAATCCGTGGGCCCGTCTTTTATCACCAGGATGTTGCTCGCCACAACCAAGTAGATTCCCCAGAATGATTTGATCCCGACAGAGTCTTCCGTATACCCGCGCTTTGAGATGCTTCAAAACCGTCACATGATGCTATTTTCTCAGCAGGGACCCACCTTTTGGACATACAATCTGTGGGCCCGTCTTTTATTATCAGGATGTCGATCATGACAGAGTCTTCCGTATATCCAGCGCCGTAGTATTTTGCATATTTCTTTCAATATACATGTTTCCCCGACAAGAGTTCACTTGAGGACAGACACGGGCACATTCTCACATATGATATTTTCAGCTGCTGGCGAGGCTCATAACGCATCTCATTCAAATGGCTGGAGAGCCTCACAACGCACCTCATTCTAAATAAGAAGATTACTCAGTTATGACTCTTTCTTATGGCTGGAAAGCTTTTATACGTAGTCAAATGGACTTTAAACGACCCTCCCCGATGGTCGACAGACTTTAAAATGTTCCCGACGAATGTTCCTTGGTTTTGACCCTTTGAACCGCCTCGCGTCGCCATAGTTGTCAGGTTGTAATATTCGATTGACCTGGTGGCTATACTTTGACTTTTGCCTTGCCCAAGCCTCAGTCAAAGTGGGGGCTCTGTAGATACCTTAGTTCTACACCTTCCGCCAACCACCCAGTGATGGTTGAGCCGCATGTTTGGTACAAGAAACGATTTGTGAAAATTCGTAAGTATATCATCAAGTGATAGCTGAAGCACTTGTGTCTACCCCTTGGTTGTCATCTACGCACCACTACGGTCCTTTTGGCAATCATTAGCGTGCATTTGGAGTTGGGGTCGTAAATCGCTTCATTTTCTAAAATCCGTTTTAAAATGCCGAGTTGGACCGCTCTAGAAATTATGGATATTTTATTAAATTTTCAAAGTTCTATCGTTTTTATAAAATATACTCCCTCTTATTCACCCATTCTTCCCCTTTCCTTTTTGCACAAGAATTAAGGAAATGAATTTTAGCCACACAAAACACACTGCCCCACATACAACTGAATTTGGACCATATAAAACACACTACCCCACATCCAGAAAGGAAAAGAGGGAAGAAAATACGACTTACCCAATTAGGAAAGAGGGAAGAAATAAGTGAATTGGAGGGAGTATCTCGTATCGTTTTTTAAAGGAAAGTATTGATCTAGCACAATTCCGTAATAGAAACGTGGAAATCTTTCTACCTTAGAAGGAAACCTCTAGGGAAATAACACAGCAGGTGCTGCGTCCCTTTGGAGGATCGCAGCTCCTGTTGCGCCCGTTCTCCAGCCTGTTCTCTCCAATTTCAGAATATTTTCGTGATAAGTTTGTGTTATACCAAAACTCTTCACATTTTCCACTATAAAAGGAGAGCTATGATCTCACTTTTTAGGCACGCGAGTGTTCTGCCCTTCTCTTCTCTCTTTGCATTCTAGACTTTGCTCTAAGCTTTCGACATCTACGTGTGCTTGATCAATCGACCATCTAAGCTCAGATCCTTATGAGTACCCGTCACGTTGCATGACCGACCCATTTTAACACTACACAATCAATCAACTAATTCAATCAATCAATTTTAGATCTTCTAACAAGGGCATTTTCTACGTACATTCGAGTCGACCAATCACTAAACGTTAACTTAGTTAATCTCGTTTTGTCAAACATGTAAGCCTGAGGGTGTAAATCCCGTCTTTTATTTTGTATATTTTCCGTTCAAGTTAATGTAAGATTCACGTCAGAAGTAAGTTCAAAATTAATTTTCAAAACAAAACCTTTTTACAAAACGTTTTTAGTAGTTCTCAGACGCCGAGAAGAAACGTAGTAGCAGCTGCGCCTTCTGGAAGGATCGTATCACATGTTGTGCCTCTTCCAGAGGCTGCCCTACTCCTGCTCCTCTTCTTCTTCCTCTGGTTCCTGCGACTTCGTTCTTTTTTTCTTTTTTTCTTTTCTTCATAAATCATATTTCAGTATTTCATATAAAATATTTCTTCTTTAAATCAAAATTGGGTTTTGGAGGTTTGATATGTTCATATCAAGTCTTTGAAATCGTTAGTGATACAAATTGTAGTGTAATTTATATGTTAAACCACTTCTACTCGAGTTATAGGTCAATAATCAATCGTAAATATACCAAAGAATGTTAACTAATCGCGATTCTTACTTTACAGTCATAATTCAGCTCAAGAACAGACGCAATGAGCCCTGCGCCTATTCTAGAGGACGCAGTCGTTGCGTCGCCTGTTCTGGGTTGACTTATGTACCTGAAGTTCCGTTCTTGCTTTGACGTAGCTTTAACTACGTAATTAACTAACTATTAGTCGTGATATCGCTCATATTCTGTCTTTTAGTTTTCAAATCTTTTCCTTTTTCTTCAAATCTCTGTTTTGGATATATTTCTAACGTAGATCCCGTAATCCGCTGTAATATTTTTTAGTCTTTGTAATTGTATGATTTCGTTTCTCTCTCATATTTAATTAATTCTAAATCCCCAGTTTCGACATAACTGTGTACTAATTATATGTTCACCGGCATAATCTAATTCAGATGTTAGGATTAAAACGTTGGATGTTGCATTGCATGCATATAATCGATAACATATCAAATACGAACAATTTCCCTAATCATTAGTAGAGGCCCCTATCGAGGCGGGCGAGAATAGGAGTTCGATTAAAGAGCTTCCTAATACGTACTCTTACCCCTTAATCCAGATCTCTGTGAACATCCCTGTTCATTGGCATCCACGAGAGTCATTCTATACAGAGAATGCTAAGGGTAACGAGTTCTTAGTGTTCAAGTCATTACTTTGTGTCTTGACATGGCATAAAGTATTTAAACGGTTCCAATTTACCATAAAAATTGGTGGCAACTCCACAAATGCGTATTCTTACGCTTGTCCTCTCAATCGCGCCTCTCCGTGGTCCCCCCGTGTACCATCGCTAGGTAAATGAGAAAGTTTTAAAGGTCTATTTATGGACTGAAACAAGTATCTAGAGGTTGGAATCTTCTATCTCAAAAAACGTAAGTCAAAATAGTTTTGATTTCTTCAACTCTTTATGCTCTTATTCCATCAGAAAATAGTCCTTATCCGGGTCTTCTATGTCTCCAGTTATAATTACCAAACAAATAGATGAGAATTGCTCACCTTAGATAAAGACGGACGATTTGAATAAGCAAGAAATTTGACGACTTTCTTACCTAATCGATAGAGAATGAAGAGAGGAGAATATTGGATTAAAACTCAAGTAATTTGGTTGAAAAGTGAACAGATATGAGTGTTTGTAGTTTTAAGAGAATGGAGGTTTGATGGAGGGTTTAGGGTTGATGAGGAAGATGGTGTTTGCTGAAAAGTTGAGGAGGAAGGAGAAGTAAATGGTGGATTTGTTTTATGAAAGTGAATAATAAAATGCCCAAATCTCATATTGGGTTGACCCAATTAGATTTTCGAGTACAGTTCGATTATGAACTCATAACGGATAGAAATGACACGGTTTCTACCCATTAAGCTAAAATATTATTTAAGTCTAAAATTAAAGCTTACTAATAATAATAATATATTAGTGAAATCTAATCACTAAATTCGCGGGTGTTACAATCGTATTTCCGCCCTTCTTAGGCACTACTTGTTTTGGGCTAACCTAACGAGATAAATATAATTTCCATTTGCAAGAGTTTGATGACTTTCTCTTTAACTACCCTGGTCATGGGTGGATTAAGCCGTCTTTTTTGGGGTAGTCTCACCGGCTTACCATTGGCTTCAAGCTGAATATTGTGCATGTTGGAGTAACTGTTCTCTACAATAGTGCATTTATATAATAAATCTCATTTTTGGAATATTCGTGGGATGACTAGTATGTTGATACTCCACGTCAGTTGATTAACGTAAATCAATAACGATCAGCTGACTATAGTCTTACGTTATTGACGTATTACGACGGTGATCAGCTGACCCCTTTCGGTCACACCTAAAGGATGAGACCCAAACAGAAAACTAATTATTTGTATACAATACAATTTAATTAGTCATTTACATATATATTTGATATATGTTTGTTTACGAGAGTTATTTATTGGAAACTGAGTTAGGAACTCATTCAGGTTAAGTTTATTAGTCAATTATACGATAACTGACTGAATAAATTTTACGTCTTATTTTAATACGATTAAATAAGATTTAATTTAGTAATTAATCGATAATATATTAAATTAGTTGAGGTTGTTCATATATTTTGAGGTAGAGGTAATTAGTTAATTATATTTACAAGGAGCTGTAAAATAAATTAATTATACATTGTGGGACCCACTATACATTGATATAATGGTAAAAATATCACTTAAAAGTTAAGTATATATTATTTATTAATTTGAGTCATATAATTGTTATATGATCAAATTAACACTTAATTTTACTAGATAATTAAGCATATGATTAATAAGTATTTGTGGGACAAATAATAAAAATCAAAATGGACCACTTCTTACTAAGTGGGGGCCGAGATGTGTAGTGGAAAAACAATGATAATTGTTCTTTTCTTTACTTACGCTACAACACATGATTATGACATGTATGACACATGAACATGATCATATACAATCCTACACTCTACCACCTTGCATGAAATTAAAAATAAGCAAAATATTGGCTCAAAAATGAGCATCATGACCGGCCAAAGTGCATATATAAGAGCACTTTGGTTGTTCATTTTATCCACTCATTCATTCACTTGTTTTGCTATATTTCTCCAATCTCTCTCTAAACTCTCAATACAACTAGTATTCTTCCTATTACTAGAGTAGTAATAAAACTACTATTAGTTACTACTTGTCACTATATTTTCTAGTCTAAAAATATAGTGATAGTTTGGGTTAAATCTTGGGTGCATGTTGGAAGGAGACTTTGTATATTGAAAGTTCATACAAGGAGGTTCATCCTATTCATTTTAGCTCAAAAACAATAAGAAAGGGAGTTTCTTATTGTGCCCATTTATACCGAACTTTCTCAATGTAAGGAAATTTCATATTCTGTTTATTTATGCCTTTATATTTGCATGCATGTTATATAGATCAAAGTTTCTTATTGTGCCCATTTATACCGAAATTTCTCAATGTAAGGAAATTTCATCTTATGTTTATTTATGCCTTTATATTTGCATGCATGTTACATAGATCAAATTTAAATCAAATTAATATGTAATTTGTAAAACTAATTAGAGAAGTCTAATTAGGGTCTATGGACTTCCAGTGCATGCATGTCACCAGACTTATTCCCTTAAGGTCCGCCATACTCCACCCAAACGTTTCTTTGTGATTTTGCGACAAGTCGTGCAGCCTTTCTTCTTTAGGACGATCAAGCTTGCTTATAATGATAAGTTGAAAGGTATTAATTTTTCCCAAGAATATATACTTTTGATGGCTAGGAAAACTCTTCAATTCAAAATTTAGAGGACTAACAATTGATGGAAGGGGCTTGTGGATTGGAATATTCAAAACAAAAAGCTCGAAAAAATCAGGCTCCCAATACAGGCTGCGTGGTAGCACGCATGCCGCGTCTTGTGACACAAACAGTGTTATGGGATTCATCATGTGTTCCTCTAGTGAGTCGAGCCCTTGAGTTGTTAGATGGTTGATCTCTTGAACTGTTTCTATTGACTCCTCTTTCCCCAAGTCTTCAAGACATTCTTGCACATCTATAGACAACAAGAAACACAATTTTTCTTCCTTCATAATTGTAACAACCCGAAAAGTACCCAATTTTTCTAGTAAAAATATTTACTAACACTTTTCAGCAAACTTAAGGTTTTAAAATAGAAATTTTTGTTTCGAGTCGTATTTTGAAATTCCGAGTTCGTATTTGGAATTTCTGAGAGATTTCATGAAAAGACCGTTTTTAGTCATCTTTGACTTTTCTTGACTTTTAAGTCGTCTTTGACTTTTCTTGACTTTTTAAAGTCGTCATTGACTTTTCTTGACTTTTAAGTCGTCATAAACTTTTCTTGACTTTTAAGTCATCGTTGACTTTTCCCGACTCGCCTTGTAAGTTTGAAGACCGAAATTTTATTTAAAAAAATAATATTTTTAATTTATTTTTATTAAGATTTATTAAGATTTATCATAATTTAATATAATTATTATGAATTTATTCGGAATTTAAAGAATAACTTTTACGGTTTAATCCCGAACATCATTTAACTATTCCCGAGTCATCGTAAATCCCGAAATAAAATCGAAACTCGACTTTGGCATGAGTCACACGCCCATGTCATCGTTTTCCACTCACAATTTGATATTCTAATTGTTTTGATTAAACTAATAATAATATCTAGATATTTATTAACTTTATCGATCAGTTAACGAAAATTACGCAAAACGCTCGAAATCAGACCGACAAGCACCATACCACACGGCTCCTTGGTCCTTTCTTAGACCTTGATATTTTCATTACTTTTGATTACAATATCATAATATCTAGATATTTAGTGTAATTAACTTAATATCGAATTATATTTAATCGATTACCGTAAAATAATTATTAAACCTGAGTCAATTACGGAACAACAATTTCCAAACCTGACTCTTTATTTTCCCTATAATTACACGGCACCCACACACCCTTTACTCACTAACAACTTTTCATTTTTACAATAAATCAAATTAAGATCAAATTATCACTTTCTTTAATCGTTCTTGAGCGTTCTTCGTGTTCTTCATCCGTTCTTCGTCTTTCTTGAGCAAAATCCTCATAAAATCTTCATTTCTTAATTAAATCCGTCCTAACTTATAATTCTAGAATCTCCTCTTCGCTCTCCATGTTCTAGTACGGTTTATTTTCAATTCCGTCAAAATCGTTTTCAACATTTAATTTATGGAAAATCAAATTTAAGTTCTAATAATGTTTTCTTGTCATTTCTTATAGGGGAAGATTTTGAGGACGAGTTTGGAGACTCGTATATTTTGGGTGAAGATTAGTAGGAGGGGTTCTTGGTTTATACTTCTTATTTTGGTGCTAATTGACTTGTCTAGCTAAGGTAACGATTCCGAGTTACTCGACGAATTAATGTTACATAGCTTTTGTTTCTTTTGTTTTTTGTTCATCTTTTGTTTTTGTTCATGTTATTATGATTTATGGATTTTTAGTTAGTAACATGCTAAGTAGTGGTTATTATTATGTTTTATGAATTTATAGCATGTTTTGTATTCTTGACATATTTTTATGATTTAATTATAATCATGATTTTTGTATGAATGATTGTTAAAATGGTTGTTTGTTAAGTAAAAACATGTTGGAATTTGTTTGGTGTTGATTGTGGTTGAACCGTGGAGCATGGCTGTGAACCGGACCAAACCAGCCGGTCCAGGCCGGTTCAGACCCGGTCTGGGTTGGTCCATGGTGGGTCCGGGTTTTGGTCTTTGGGTTGTGTCGATGTGTGATTGTTTAATTGTTGTTTTGACGGGTTTTAAATATGTTAAGCATGCGGGAAAAATATTAGAAATCAGTTTTAGAAATTTTAATCAAAACAGCCCATTTTAGCCCAAATCAGCCGTGGGGCCCAGTCCTGGCCATGTTGGGTCCGGCCCAAAATCAGCCCGTGGGTCCCACTTTGGGACTTGTGACGGTTTGTGAGTTATCGTTATTTTTGTCGTGTTTTGTAAAATTTAGCAAGTGGGAAATTTTAATAAGTAAATTATTTAATTAAAAGTATTTTCATAAAATTATTATTTCTCACATGTTAGAAATTATAAGACGAGATCGTAGTTTAATTTGATATCATTTAAGTCAAGCGGGTTTTTAATAAGATTTAATAATTCACATGTTAGAAGTTTTGATAAAATAACATGTAATGAATATGTTGAATTTATGTTCAAGTCTATGTGATAAAGACTCTGTTTCTAGCCGGTTGACCAAACGGGTTTGGTCAAACTAAGATCTAGTCAGCCCCGTTTTGACTGATGACCCGTCGCGGGACTCGGGTCGGGGATTTTTCTTCAAGTAAGGTTGTATTTAATTAATGAATTAGCCTTAGTAGATATGAGGCGATATGTTATTTGATTATGATTTATATGCAATTAGTCACATGTTAGGAAATTGTTTCCGTGACTGTTTGATTGTATGTAATATGTCGTGTTGACTAAGTACCCATAGAGAATTATGAGTATATGGCGTCTTGACCATTCTAATTCTAAATGAGTATCTTGGACCATGACATAGATAGGCAAGTACTGTCTTTAACGAGTATATGTTCACCGTCGATAGCTTTTGTGTCCCGGCTTGGTGGGTTTATATCCAAGTCGGGGCATGGCATCCTAAGAGTTCCGCTTTGGGAAGGGAGCTAGCTTAAGTACTAGCCATCTCTGCTTAGGGGGTCGCCTAGTAGAGTTTCTCATAGACGGTTATGTCATGGGACGGGGACGGAATAGCTGTTGTCGCTAGGTCTGATCAGTCTAGGACTAGGATGGTTTCCTACCTTGTGGTATAGCCTCGAGTTACAGAAGTCGACTATTGACGGTGCTAAGAACTTATGCCTGTTTGTAGAAGTATTTGTCTTTCATTTTTGTATGATTCTATGAGTTTTAGAAGGTGAGATGCAAGCCGGCTAAGATTGATAGAGTTTGGATTACCGATTGTTAACTGATTCACATGATTACGTGTTGATTAGGGTTTGAGTGTATCAGGGCCATGTTACATGGTAACCGCTGAGCCAGCATACCAGCTTCCCTACCTCGAGTTATATTTTATTCTCGGATTCACATGATAGCTTTCATATGATAGGTTATATGTTAGTTATTTGTTTCATAACATGAAAAGCATATCATATATGTTAAAGTTTTGTATTTCCCATATACATTGCTTTTATGTTATTCATGTTTAATTAAACTCGACATTTCGTGGCTGGGAGAACTCGGAGTTACTCCCCACTGACTGTGGCGTCCGTGTTTATATTTAATGCGGTTGGCAGGTTTGTGATGCATACATTGGGTACATTGACGAGCTAGCGAGCGAAGTATTTACCTTGGACCTATATTCGGTTCTTAGATTGTATATTATTATACACTCTTTTTATTTCCGTATTTATACGGGAGATATGTCTCCCGTCTTGTATATTTCTTTTGTATAATATTATTTCCGTTTTGAAATGAACCTTTTTATTTATGACAC
>JAIUZE010073330.1:0-58860 GCA_022085475.1 Heliosperma pusillum | reverse complement strand
AAAGAAAGAAAATATCTAGCTCTAAGAGAGGAAGGAGAGCCGTGTGGAGTATGGTGATATCGGGTCTGTTTTGTAAACGGTTTGAGTAATTTTCGTTGACGGATCGATAAAGTAATAAATATCTAAGATATTATTATTAGATTAATCAAAATAATGAAAATATCCAAAAGTGAGTGGAAAAGGATGACATGTGCGTGTGACTCATGCCAAGGTCGGGTTTCGGGTTTGTTTCGGGATTTTAGATGACTCGGGAATAGTTAAATGATGCTCGGGTTTAAACCGTAAAACCTTATTATAAATTCCGAATAAATTCAAAATAATTTTATTAAATTATCATAAATTCTAAAAAATCTAAATAAAAGTAAATTAAAAATATTATTTTTTTAAATAAAATTTCGGTCTTCAAACTTACAAGGCGAGTCGGGAAAAAGTCAACGAAAGTTAAAGTTGACTGAAAAACGGGATTCTCATGGAATCTCTCAAAAAAATTCAAATACGACAACTCGGAATTCAATTAAAATACGGACTCTAACAATAAATTCTATTTTAAAACTTAACTTTGCTGAATAGTATTCGTTAAACATTTTTACTAGAAAAATTGGGTACTTTTTCGGGTTGTTACAATCACCCCTCCTTTTAAAAAGTTTCGTCCTCGAAACTTAGAAGAAGTAATGTGACATATATGTAGGTCTATCTCAAAATTGTTAAAAATATACTTGTATTTAAAATACAGGGTCTTATCAATGGAACGGAAGGTTCTCGTCTGCAGTTAAGAACATCGACGTCCCAAGTCAAAGACTTAAAAGATACATTTTCGCATCAATAAATGAGAAAACTAGTTATGGAACGTCTCCAATAACAAGTCTCAACACTCTTTGACGGTAAAATACTTGAAATCATAAAAATATTTCCAAAAGCTTTTAGTTTAAAAATTTTATAGTAAAGGTAATAACTCTACTATCTATGCCTAAAATTTCTAACTAAAGCTTCTAGTAATCTACCTATACGAAATGAAATTCGATAGATGGAACGGAATATTCGAAAGAATAAATCGAACAGAAAGAGGACAGAAAGAAGAATGAACTCAATACTATCATCCATCTATGAAAATTCAAATGTCAATCGTAACTCGACAATACTAACTGCAACAGAATCTAGTCCTCAAGAGAGTGCAATATATCCTCAACATTTCCAATCATCGGCTTCTACCAAAATAATTCATAAGCATGACCCATCAAGTAGCAACTCCCAATTATTCAATTTTAATTAAAATCTTCTAATGTCCATCAAAACTCTTATTGGAAACCACCATCCAAATATTTATAATTAGGGAAACAAGACCGCTAACAACCACAAAGTAAAGGACTTACTATGAAATCCTTTAATCCAATTTATCCCAAAATTCATTATCCTAAATTATTAACAATGAACCTTCTCCTTCTCAAAAGTTGAATCCAAAATCTCAAAGAGATTAGTCACACAAATCTCATTTTTCTTAACTTTTGCCAAACATAGGGCAATGCAACCGTAAATCAATTTATTTATCTCTTCCAAACTCTCAATACATCGGTTATCGCTTATGACGATATTCCCCAAGTTGTATCATCAAATCCTAATTCCACAAAGTATTTATTCCTGTTAGGGTCCAACATTTAAAGACCATAATTTCCTAAATAACACTTAAAGAATCACTAAATTCTTAACCACACTACTAACTATCATTATGATTATTTCGATCCTCAAAACGATATTGCAACATTAAGCTTTCAAAGTCTAAAACCCCTAGGATAATTTCATCCTAAGTTTATCCTCAAATCCTTATAATCGTCTAAACATGAAACTAGTTCAATAGGGTGGTTAGGTACCATATTCGAAACTTCTTCCTCAAGGTACCAACTCTCACCACCATAGGGTGAAATTAGATCTATACCATTTTCCTCAAATCAAAAGTTCATTCTAACAAACACTAATATTCCACAAAATTCAAAGTTCTTCCGACTAAGAATAATATACCTCCAACAAATGGGTATGACATCTATAAAAATGTTATAAGAGGAAGGTAAGGATACCAATGGCAAGATGGAGGAACTATCAAGAGTAATTTTCAAGAGGCAAATAGGTTGGAAGAGAAAGAAGCACCCAGATAAATGGAAGAGAGCATAATACAATAAGGACGAGAGAATTCATAGATAAAGAAGGAATACACTTCAATTAGGCTTGTAATTCTTCAAATCTTCGGTAGAGGATACTCCTTCTAGGTAACACAGATCTTTTCTACAAGGGGTCCAACCATCTTCATAAGAAACAAAACAAATTAAGTTACTCCTAACAATTAGCATAAACAAATAGACTACAACATAAATCCTAATCTACCCATCCTACCATTCTATCTCACAAGTTTATTATTTTATTAAGGTCAAGTTATTTATACAAGGGTACACAAACGTGCGTCGGGAGCAAAAATGCTCTGATACCAACTGTGACACCCTCAAATTTGCGGAAAGAAAAAAATAATTTAAATAAATAAACAAAGGTGTCATAAATAAAAAGGTTCATAACAAAAGGAGAATAATATTATACATAAGAATTTTACAAGACGGGAGACATATCTCCCGTATAAATACGGAAATAAAAGAGTGTATAATAATATACAATCTAAGAACCGAATATAGGTCCAAGGTAAATACTTCGCTCGCTAGCTCGTCAATGTACCCCAAATATGCATTCACCACCTGTTCGACCGCATTAAATATAAACACGGAAGCCACAGTCAGTGGGGAGTAACTCCTAGTTCTCCCAGCCACGAAATGTCGAGTTTAATGAAACATGAATAACATAAAAGCAATGTATATGGAAAATACAAAACTTAAACATATCTGATATGCTTTTCATGTTATGAAACAGATAACTAACAAATAACCTAGCATGTGAAAGCTATCATGTGAGACCGATAATAAACTATAACTCGAGGTAGGGACGCTGGTATGCTAGCTCAGCGGTTACCCTGTAACGTGGCCATGATACACTCAAACCCTAATCAAAACATAATTCACGTGAATCAGTTAACCAACCGGTAATCAAACTCTATCCAAAAACTTAGGCCGGCTTGCATCTCACCTTCTAAGATTCATAGATCTTTACAAACATGAAAGACCAATACGTCTACAAACAGGCATAAGTTCCTAGGACAGTCAATAGAAGACTTCTGTAACTCGAGGCTATACCACAAGGTAGGAAAACATCCTAGTCCTAGACTGATCAGACCTAGCGACAACAGCTATCCCATTCCCCGTCCCATGACATAACCGTCTATGAGAAACTCTACTAGGCGACCCCCTAAGCAGAGATGGCTAGTACTTAAGCTGGCTCCCTTCCCAAAGCGGAACTCTTAGGATGCCATGCCCCGACTTGGAGATAAGCCCCCCAGGCCGTGACACAAAAGCTATTAACCATGAACTATATACTCGTTAAAGATAGTACGGGCCTATCAATGTCATGGTCCAGGATACTCATTTAGAATTAGAATGGTCAAGACGCCATCTACTCATAATTCTCTATGGGTACTTAGTCAACACGACACCAACCATATAATCAAACAGTCACGGGAAAAACATCCTATCATGTGACTAATTGCATATACATCATATTCAAATATCATATCGCCTAATATCTACTAAGGCTAATTCAATAATTAAATAAAACCTTACTTGAAGACAAATCCCCGACCCGAGTCCCGCGACGGGTCATCAGTCAAAACGGGGCTGACTAGATCTTAGTTTGACCAAACCCGTTTGGTCAAACCGGCTAGAAACAGAGTCTTTACCACATAGACTTGATCATAAAAATCATCATATTCATTACATGTTATTTTATTAAAACTTATAACATGTGAATTATTAAATCTTACTAAAACCCGCTTGACTTAAAGGATATCAAATTAAACTATAATCTCGTATTATAATTTCTAACATGTGAGAAATAATAATTTTATGAAAAACCTTTTTAATTAAATATTTTACTTATTAACATTTCCCACTTGCTAAATATTACAAAACACGATACAATGGCAATAACTCAAAAACCGTCACAAGACCAAAAGGAGGGACCCACGGGCTGACTTGGGCCGACCAAGACACGGGCCTGAACTGGGCCCACGGGCTGTTTTGGGCTGACTTGGCTGTTTTGGGTTTTTTATCGACTTTACTAAAAACCGTTTCCTAATATTTCCCGCATGCTTTAACATATTTAAAACCCGTCAAAACAACAACAAAACAATCAAACATCGACACAACTCCCAAGCCAACTCACGGACCCACCATGGACCAACCCAGACCGGCCTGGACCGGGCCTGAACCGGCCTGAACCGGTCTGGTTTTGGCTGG
The DNA here is from genome assembly GCA_022085475.1 of Heliosperma pusillum. Taxonomy (NCBI): domain Eukaryota; kingdom Viridiplantae; phylum Streptophyta; class Magnoliopsida; order Caryophyllales; family Caryophyllaceae; genus Heliosperma; species Heliosperma pusillum. Next base: position 54,478 of record JAIUZE010073330.1, on the reverse strand, counting down.
TTTACACGGCCATTCCCCACGGTTCAAACAACCACAATTCCAAATAAATTCTAACATGTTTTTAATTAACAACATCCATTTTTAAACATCCAATTCAACCATCATCATACAAAAATCATTATTATGAACAATCATCCAAATTCATCAAGAACACTAACATATTAAAAATACCATACAACATGAAAATCATAACCACTTATCATGTTACTAGTAAAAATCCATAAATCATAATAATATGAACAAAAACGAAAGATGAACCAAAAACAAAAGAAACAAACGCTATGTAACATTAAATCGTCGAGTAACTCGGAATCGTTACCTTAGCTAGCAAGATCAATTAGCACCAAAATAAGAAGTATAAAATAAGAAACCCGTCTACTAATCTTCACCCAAAATATACGAGTCACCAAACTCATCTTCAAAATCTTCCCCTATAAGAAATGACAAGAAAAACATTATTAGAATTAAAACTTGATTTTCCATAATTAAAGTGTTGAAAACGATTTTGACGGAATTGAAAATAAACCGTACTTGAAGATGGAGAGCGAAGAGGAGATTCTAGAAATATAAGTTACGACGGATTTAATTAAGAAATTAAGGTTTTATGATGATTTTGCTCAAGAACGACGAAGAACGAATGAAGAACGACGAAGAACGAATGAAGAACGATGAAGAACGATTAATTAGATCTTAATTTGATTTATTGTAAAATGAAAAGTTGTTAGTGAGTAATGGTGAGGTTGGGCCGTGTGTTTATAGAGAAAATAATGAGTCGGGTTTTGAAATTGTTGTTACGGAATTGACTCGGGTTTTATTATTATAATAAGATAATTAATTAAATATTAAGTTAATTAAATCAAATATCTAGATATTATGTTATATTAATGAAAAGAAATGAAAATATCAAGGCCTAAGAGAGGGTGAGAGTGCCGTGTGAAATGGTGATAGTCGGGTCTGGTTTGTAAACGATTTGCGTAATTTCCGTTGACGGATCGATAAAGTAACAAATATCTTAGATATTTGTATTAGTTTAATCGAAACAATCAAAAGATCTAATTGTGAGTGGAAAAAGATGACATGGGCGTGTGACTCATGCCAAAGTCTAGTTTCGGGTTTGTTTCGGGATTTACGATGACTCGGGAATAGTTAAATGATGTTCGGGATTAAACCGTAAAAGTTATTCTTTAAATTCCGAATAAATTCAAAATAATTATATTAAATTATGATAAATCTAAATAAATCTTAATAAAAATAAATTAAAAATATTATTTTTTTTAATAAAATTTCGGTCTTCAAACTTATAAGGCGAGTCGGAAAAAGTCAACGAAAGTCAAAGTTGACTTAAAAACGGGATTCTCATGGAATCTCTCAAAAATTCCAAATACGAACTCGGAATTTCAAAATTAAACTGGAAACAATAAATTCCACTTTAAAAACTTAAACGGACTGAAAAGTATTCGTAAAATATTTTTCACTAGAAAAATAGGGTACTTTTCGGGTTGTTACACTTATAATCATATGTTTAATTATCTTGTATAATTAAGGGTTAATTTGATCATATAACAATTATATGACTCAAATTAATAAATAATATACACTTAACTTTTAAGTGATATTTTATCATTATATCAATATATAATGGGTCCCACAATGCCTAGTTATATTATTTTACAACTCCTTTGTAAATATAATTAACTAATCACCTCTACCTCAAAGTATATGCATAACCTCAACTAATTTAATGAATTAACTATTAATCATTAAATTAAATCTTATTCAATCATATTAAAATAAGACGTAAAATTTATTCAGTCAATTATCGTATATACATTAATAAACTTATCCGGAATGAGTTCGTAACTCAATATCCAATAAATAACTCTCGTAACTAAACATAGATCAAATATATATATATATAAAGTACTAATTAATATGTATCGTATACAAATAATTAGATTTCTGTTTGGGTCTCATCTTATAGGTGTGGTCAGAAAGGGGTCAGTTGATTACCGCCGTCATACGACAATAACGTCTAACTCTAGTCAGCTGACCGTTATCGATTTACGTTAATCAACTGACGTGGAGTATCAAAATACTAGTCATACCACTAATATTCCAAAATGAGATTTATAATATAAATGCACTATTGTGGAGGACACTTGCTCCAACAAAATTTCGCTCGGTCGGGTGATATTTCACCCGTTGGCATCCCATGAGCTATGAAAATGAATCTTCATCCCTTTCGTTGGGTTCGAAGATGAATCTTCAAACTCCAAACTCAACATACAAGATCATACCACCAAAGAGCAATGAACAAGGATTAAAGACATTTAAATCATCATTTAAATCAACACAACAAACCCAACTTTAAGCCAAACAATCTTAAGCCCATTTATGATTACCAACACAAAGCATCATAAATCATCATCCCACACAACATACTAGCATCACATCACTTAATTAGACATCATAAACATAATTAATTCATCATTAAAGGCTTGAACAAAAGTTTACGCAATAAGGAAGGATGTTTATCATCTATACTACCAATCTCCATCAACTTGAAACATATGAGATGTAATTCAACAATTCAACATGTGATAGTCATAGATTTACATCAACCTCTTACCAAGAACTCAGTTTTTCCATGAAAACTACTCTAAAACACATTGAAAACACATAAAAATGTGTTATCAAGTAACCCATCAACAGTACCTTATTAAAACTCCAATAAATCAATCCTTAAGCAAGCTATTGATACTAACAGGTTCCCTTGACCAATTCTTCAAAATTCCACCTTTTAATGACGATTAATGTGCTAAGAAACTCAAACATAAATTATGGAAAATTAGTCTTAAAAGAAAGTTAAAAGATTCAATCTTTTTCTATTTAGAAAGAAGGAGGCCGGTGAGGGGGGTTCCAAAATACTAAACAGAATTAATGTGCTAAGAAACTCAAACCGAAGTTATAGAGGACTGAAATGGGACAGTTTCTACCCAACTAAACTAAATTCAATTTAACATTAATTTAAAGTTACGAAATCATAAATTATCGATTGAAAATATTTAACCAGTAAAATTAAAAGAGAATTTTATAAAATTAACGACTTTAGTAAATACCCATTATTATAAAATCGAGGGTGTTACAGATAGGGTTAGGCTTAGAGAGTTTATATAGTAGTCTCTAAGACCTAATAAAAAAAACCTAAAAAGGCCCAAAACATATCATAGGCCCAAAGCGGAATCCTAGTCCAAACAGATTAACAGATACAGTTTAAGTTTTGGGGGCGTTGTCGTCGAGCCCCCACCAGGGTGTTTCACCCCTGGACCCCGACTCGTTTACCGGTCAGCGAGATCCCTGCATATAGACCTAGCAAACAGGCCAATCAGATCGGGTTCGGGTCGGGCCAATTCAGGTCTATCATATTATCGGGTTAGTTCGGATCAGGTCGGGTTGTTTCAGGTTTCGGTGTTTTTTCGGGTAAGTTAATTGAGTCAACGGGTCGGGTTATGTCGGGTCCCGGTCGTTTCCGGGTGAATGATTAAGAAAAAAAAAAGTGCATTTAGTCATTTTAATTAAATTTTGTTTGTTCAATTAGAGTTATATTTTTTCGGGTCATTTTCGGGTTAGTAAATTCAAATCGTGTCGTTTCGGGTCGTCGAGTTAGTTTCGGGTCGACGCACTTCGGGTCAAGTTCGGGTATGGTCGGGTTAATTCGGGTTTCGGGTTATATTCGGGTTTTGCAACTCGGGTTAGTTTCGGGTCTCGGGTTAGCCTTTTCGAGTCAGGTCATTCGGGCCGGATTGCTTTTGGAAGGTCTACCTGCATAGTCACTCAAAGTCACAACTAAACCGATTCAAGGCATAATTCCAACACTTTTATTACTATTAGAGTTAAGGATTTTTGGCAGGAAAACACAAAGACTTCTATGAATACTCATAACTATCCTCAAGGCTTTAAGGCTAAGATAAGGGATCGAGCTTTGCATATTTTATTTTCTTCAAGAATCTAAACTTCTATATTTTCCAGTTAAGGATCTCCTGTACATATTCCGTTTGATTTCCGTTAAATGTTCATGGGCTCATAGTTGCTGTAATTTTGTGAGACACAATATTGGACCCGTTGCATTCAATGTTAAGTGGAACATTAGTATTCTCGTAAAAAAAATTGTTCAGAAAGTAGTTCATTAATCTTTGAGGTTCTATAATGGCTCGAAAAAAGATTTCTTTTTTAATAGGATTATTTCATAATAATAATCCAACCTATTGATGCCCTTCTTATATTACTCCAGCCTTTAGGTTATATTAATTTAATCCCTCCTATGCCACCCTCCTTCCCAGACCAAACTCACTTAGATTTGTTACCGGTTACATCAGGTCATCTACTCCCCCCTCTTTATCTAAGTCTTATTTGTATTAGAATTTGCTTCATTTTTTGTACATGAGTTTGGTAATTCCCTGAGTTCATGCCCTCTTTCTTCATCTTCTAGCAACAACCAGACATGATCACCAGCAACCACCACTCCCTCACCTACAAACTGATATAGTAGATTTGACTCTTCCTACTAATTTGCACAAATTATCTCGACCTCGAAGTAGATAACTTTGTGTTCTTTCCAAACTCATCAAACTTGAATACACATAGTCATGGGACTCATACTCACACAAGGCATTATCATGCTCAAACGTTGCCCATTCAAATCATATGTTTTGTCAGACCCCCATAAACTCTTCAATTTAGCTGCCCTAAAGCCTTAAATTCAATAGGCAAAAGCATACCTATTTCATATATCATCAATTTTGACAAACCACTGATTTATTTTCGCAAAAGCATGTATCCATTTCAAATTTAATCCACCACCATCCTCTATTCATCTCATCCGCTGCCATTCGACCTACCTTTGTCCCTCGTCACTATGTCCCCATCTCCGTTTACTATCCTTTTTCCCCAAGTCCCTTCATCAGCATGTGTCGGAAGGTGGTATTAGTGGCGGGTTTTTGTTAGTACTTAATATTTTGGTTTCCTTTTTTAAAAAAAAAATATTGTTGGTACTTAATATTTTGGGATTTTCTCTTCAATTGTTTATTATTTCGATAATTATTGTATTCAACATTTTTTCGGTTTCTTTGAGTTGTAAGCGACTTTGCTAGTTGTTCTCAAGGATAGGTGTAGGTGATGATGCGTTGATAAAGAAGAAGGATATATAATCGGAGATGAGAATATGGGCGATGACAATCGCCGGCAAATGGAGGAGGGCGGTGAGTGCTGATGGTTGGTGCGTTAACGTTGACAAGGGTTGTAACACCCGTAATCTTAGCCATTATAAAATAATAATATTATATTAATATTAGTTAGATTAATTTTATATTTAGAGTAGCTTAAAGCTTCCCGTGTGTAATCTAGCAAATCCGAGTCAATAATCGGACTCTACTCGAAATTCCGTGTGAGTAGGCCTTACGTTACAATTTTGGGCCTAAGGATCCCTTTAACCCACCCAAAAGACCAACCCAAATCCTCATTCTTCCACTCAAAATCTCAGCTTACTATTCACTCTCCGTCAACCTCACAAAAACACACAAAAACCCTAACCCATCACCATTGTTGAAGTTCAAGTTTTTCCACACAAATCCCACCACATCTCACTCAATTCCTACCCAAACTCATTGATTCTTAGCTAATTCTTCTTCTTTTCTTCTTCTCTTTCTTTTAAGGTAATCAAATTTCCGTCTTTGTCACTTTCGTTTTCTCATCTTTTTCTCAAGGCGAAATAGTCGTCTTTGTGTATGAATTTGTAGAAGGAGACCTTCAAGATCCCGAAAAAGACTACTATCTTGTGGAGGAAGACCTAGAAGACGAGTGAAGACGCAAAAAGGTAACGGTGAAAGGTTACTCGATATCAATATGTGTTTTAATGTTTTAATTATAGTTTAAGTTAGGGAAAGATGTAATCTTTGCCTTAATTTCATGAGGAAATGTGCTACTTGTTCTTTAATATGTGTGAATTTATTTTGTATGATTATCTTTCACTAATCGTATGCTAAGTTACATTCAAGTTGCTAATTATGCTTATTTATCATGTTTGAACTTAAGTTGGGCACTAAATGTGCCTTGGTTTGCCTTAAATGATCTTACCCAATGATTAGTGATGATTAAGATGCATTAAATGTGATTTGTTGTTGGTATATGTTGTGGAATTTAATGGGTATCAAGGAGTTTAAGTTTGGTTGTTGTTGAAGTTGATTTTTGAGCTCGATGTCCCAGCCGGCCGACCGGCCGCCTGTCACCCCATCCGGTTGGGAACCTCCTGATGTGAATTGGACAATTTTGGGTGATTTTGGTGTTGTGTGAGTCCCAGCCGGCCGGCCGACCGGCCGCCGGTCCCCTAATCGGCTAGGCAGACCTGTATGTTTGGTCGATATTTTAATAAGATGCGTGTCTCAGCCGGCCACCCGGCCGCCGGTCTCACCGGCTGAGACATCCCCTCTTCCTTTCCATCATTTTTCTCACTTTGGCTGGTGACCCTAGCTAGTAGCCGGCAGCCAGTCACACCCACCGGCTTGAGATCCCCTGTAAATTATGTTATTGTTATGTGTTACTGAGGTACCAGTCGGGTACCCAGCATCCGGTCCACCTGACCGGCTGTCACCCCTGAGACTATTTCTCATTTATTTTCGAATGCCTTCACATGTAGTAGTTTCTATGTCTCGTTTATCTAATAAACTTACGTAATAGCATTAAATATTCATATTTAGAATATATGATATCTCACATGCTGATATCACATGTTTTGTGACGGTTTTTGGTATGTTCCCTCTGGAGTCGGTTCTACCTTATTTATTTGATTTCAACACTACTTGTTGAGTGCTATGAACTCTCATTTCCCGGCTACACCTTATCCTCGTTAGACTGGAATGTCCGGGCGATATGTTGTATCCTTAATGCTTGTATGCATGTTTTAGTGGAGATATGACGAAGGTGTTAGGAGGTAAACGCAATGCGTTGATCGACCCGGCCGTCAAATGTCGTATGCTTGCGAGGTGGTGTCATTGCATGTAGCGTACTGGCCGAATTTGGTGTACTCGAAGTCCTTTGTATTGATCGAGTCTTGGATGTGGAATGTCATACCACATGTCGAATCGGGAAACGTCTTATCCCGAGAGTCTGGCCAGGTTTAGACTAGGACCGTATTATTATCGTCGTCCTACCAAGAGGATTAGAGTCTTGTGTGTACGAAACGTCTTATCGTACGCGATTCAAGGGAACGTCTTACCCCGTGGACATGTTTGTCTAGGTCATGAGTATACGAAACGTCTTATCATATACGGTTATTGGAAACATCCTATCCAGTGGACTTCCATTGACTTGTCTTGCTATTGTACATGATCCTAGTGCGAGTCATTTTCCGTGAGAGTTATGTTACTATATTCGTAGTTTTGGATGGTTGTCTATAAGTTGAATCATATGTGAACTTGGAGTTGGATTCCTGCATGTAATAGATGATTGAATTGGTTTGTATGTCGAGTCTCAACCTTATCAAGTATATGACACTAACGGTGAGATGTAAGTCCTAGTGTGTATATAGTTGCCTAAGGGTGTCATTCCCGAGTCGATTCACAGCATGATATTCATTATTTGGCATTTCACATACTTATCTCATATGATCTCGAAATGTATGCTTGTACTTTGTATGATTCACTTGTACATGCGTTTCTACATGTTTAATTATCGTTTATGTATGTTTACTTGTGATATGGCTAGGAGAGACCCGGAATTACTCCCCACTGACTGTGGCGTTTATGTTTCATGAATGTACATGTACAGGTTGGTGCTACATGGGGTTGAGACTAGTGTGAGCTAACAAGCGTCGTTTTACGATGATTAACTTTACCGCATAGACTCTTATACTATCAGAGTTTTTGTATTTTTGGGATCGTTCTCTCCCTTGTAGTGATCTGTCGACCTTTTCGACACTACTGCTTATTTGTTTATGTTGGATTTCGCCTTTTAATAATCTTTGCGAAACATGCCTTAAAATGTTTTAAAAATTTCTCTAATTTCCGCTGCGGGTTACTTGTTTATCTTTATGCTTTCGTGAGGGTTGTCACAGTTGGTATCAGAGCCTATGACGCTTCCGACGCACACACGTGAACTCTAAACCTAAATTTTAACTTGACCTTGAAATAATGAATGAGAGATGGGTAGAAATTAAGGACTTTACTTGGTAGTCTCTTTGATTGTGCTAAGTGTTAGGATTAATCTTATTTATTTTGTTTTTGTGTCTTATGAAGATAGTTAGACCTCGACTCGTAGAGAATGTCATTTTGGAGGCTCTCACTCAAGTCCTAAGGAACCAAAAAGATGCGACCATGGTCATGCTAACCAAGCCCCTCCTCCTAAAGAAGATCATCACCAAGGAGGCTATGCTTGGGTGGCTAGTCAAATTGCTAGGAGCAAGACGAAGCCTTATAGTGGAGAACCGGACCCTACCGAGCTCTCGAAGTGGTTTCTGGGAGATGGAGAAGCAATTCGACTTGTATCAAGTCCGAGAAGAAGACAAAGTAAAGATTGCCAAGCATTTTCTTGTGTGAGAGGCCGACAACTGGTGGTCGATTACTAGTCTTACCGCTACTCTTGAAGTCAATTTCAATTAGGAAGGTTTCAAGACTCTTGTTGAAGATCGATTCTACCCCAAAGAACTCAAACAACAAAGATTCACAGAATTCATCGATTTCAAAAAGGTGACTTGACGATTCAAGACTTCACCACCCAATTCAACAAGCGTGCTCACTTTGCACCAAGACTCATTAAGGATGATGAAGACGGAGCTTTTTACTATCGTAATAAGCTTAGTGCTTTGCTCCAAAGCAAAGTAAGGAGGAGTTCTACCTATTTTGGAGAGTTGTATGATGATGCACTTTGGGCCGAGAATTCCATGAAGGCCATCAAAGATGAAGAATCCCTCGTCTTCTTTCTCACCTAGGCCAAACATCTATGGCAAAAGGTCGTTTACTCCCTCATCTTCCAATGCCTATGCAAACAAGCGGAGATTTAACCCTCCATCATATGTAAATGTAAGGGCTCCCACTCCTTTCTTGCCCCAAGCTACTTCTAAAGTGGCTCCTAGGCCTTATGCTCCCCCTCAAGCTCAAGCTCAAGGAAGAATTTGTGACGGTTTTAGGAAACCCGTCCACCCCGGAGTTGGATGCTATGATAGACCCCTCATTTGTTTTTTCTGCAAGAAGTCCGGTCACCGTTTCTGTGATTGCCCCGATCGTAAGATTCCCACCCCTGGTGCCAAAGCTAAAGGATATATCTATGTTCTAAGCCGAGCCGAAGCCGATGCTCATCCGGAGATAATTACGGGTATGTTCTCAATCTAAGAACAACCGTGCCTTATTTTATTTGATACCGGCGCATCTACGTCTTTTGTGTCTTCAACTTATGTTGATAAGTTAGCTATCGAGCCTACTTCTAGTAAGGATACTCCCATATCCTTACCATCCGGAGAAATTATCTCATGTTCTACTCTTTACCCTAATGTCTCTATTGCGGGGACTATTTTTCCCGCTAATCTCCTTAAGTTTTCTTTAGGAGAGTTTGATGTAATCCTAGGTAAAGATTAGCTAGCTTTGTACCATGCTAGAATCGAGTGTAGAGATCAAAAGATTTACCTTAAGAGTCCTTTAGGAGTTAGAGTAAGCTATAAGGGATCTCATTCCCGAATGGGTGTGCAATTGGTTTCCGCATTGAATTTGGTGAGTATGGTAAGAAAAGGTCACCAAGCATTTTTATGTGTTATGACGTCTACATCTACCTCCTTACCCAAGATTGATGATGTACCTATAGTACGTGACTTTGTCGTTGTGTTCTCCGAAGACTTGCCCGGGATCTCTCCCAAGCGTGATGTTGAGTTTTCCATTGACCTTATGCGCGGAATCGGACCCATAGTTAAAGATCCATACCGTATGGCTCTAACCTAGTTGAAGGAGATAAGGAAGCAACTTGATAAGATGATAGAAAAGGGTTTCATTCGACCGAGTGCCTCACCTTGGGGTGCTCCCGTTCTCTTTGTGAAGAAGAAGGATGTATCTATGAGACTTTGCATTGACTACCGTGAGTTGAACCGAGTTACAATCAAGAACAAGTATCCTTTGCCAAGAATTGAAGATTTCTTCGATCAACTAAAGGGTGCTTCTACCTTTTCCAAGATTGATTTGAGATCCGGATACTATCAAATTTCCGTTCGTGATGCCGACATCACGAAGACCGCTTTTAGTACAAGATATGGTCACTTTGATTTCAAGGTGATGCCAGTTGGTTTGACTAATGCTCCTGCTATTTTCATGGATCAAATTAACCGCTCCTTTAGTGAGTATCTTGACAAGTGTGTAGTGGTTTTCATCGACGACAATCTTGTTTTCTCCAAGACCAAAGAAGAGCATGCTAATCATCTTAGGACTATCTTGGGTGTACTTTGTCGTTAAAGGTGGTTTGCCAAATTCTCCAAGTGTGAATTTTGGTTACCTAAGGTGTCCTTTCTTGGACATGTAATTTCCAAAGAAGGTGTGATAGTAGACCCTTATAAGATTGAAGCCGTGGTTGATTGGAAAAGTCCAACCGACGTTAGTGAAGTCCGAAGTTTTCTTGGTTTAGCTAGTTACTACCACCGTTTTGTCAAGGATTTCTCAAAGCTTGCAAGACCGATGACTCAATTGTTGAATAAAGAGACCAAATTTGTTTGGAAAGAAGCTTGTGAAGCCGCTTTTCAAAGTTGAAGAAAATGCTGACTACCGCTCCGGTGTTGACCTTACGTGAAGATGGTGTAGACTTTGATGTCTATTGTGATGCTTCCAAGTTGGGATTGGGTTGTGTTCTTATGCAAAACAGGAAGGTGGTTGCTTATGCCTCGAGACAGTTGGGAGTTCATGAAGTGAACTACCCTACTCATGATCTTGAGTTAGCCGCTGTTGTCCATGCATTGAAGGTGTGGAGGCAATATCTTATTGGTGTTCATTGTCGCATCTACACCGATCACAAGAGTTTGAAGTACATATTTACTCAAAATGAGTTGATTATGTGACAAAGAAAATGGTTAGAATTGGTGAATGACTATGATTTTGAATTGGTATATCATGAAGGGAAGGCCAATGTTGTTGCCGACGCTCTTAGTAGGAAATCTTCTCATGCCTTGAATGTTATTTGGGTGCTACCCGATGATCTTTGTGCCGAGTTTCGAAAGTTGAAGTTGGAGTTCGTGGAGCAAGGATTCGATTATGTTAGTGCCATGGTCGCCGAACCCGTTCTTCTCCGCGAGATCCGCGAAAGCCAAGTTGATGATGCTACCTACGAGTCCATTCAAGCCAAACTTTTGAAAGGAAAAGCCAAACACTTCAAGATTGATGACAAAGGTGTCCTTCGACTCCATGATCGATTGTTCGTGTGTAACACCCGCAAATGTACCCTATTTTTATAGTAAAAATATTTTACGGATGCTTTTCAGTGAAATTTAGTTTTAGTTTAGAATTAAATTTCCCGTGTCGAATTTAGAATTTCCGAGTTGGTATTTGGATTTTACGCGAGATTTCAACTGAATCACGTCTTAAGACGTCATTGACTTTTCCTTGACTTTTTCCACTTACTCTTCATATACTCCCTCATAACCTAATTCTCCCTCACAACTCAAACTTCTTCTTCCTCAACAAGTAAACCAAAAACCTAACCTCTATATTTCTTCCAAGCTTAGAATCGTCTCAACTCTTTCATTTCTCACTCAAATTCACCTAGGTTTGTCTCATTCTTCCCCTCTCATCGTCCTCTATCCGCTTTGTTAATAAAATTACCGTCTTTCTCGCTTTTCAATTTATCCGTCTTTCTCAAAGGTGAATTATATTCATCTTTTATTATCTATTTGTAGGTGGTGACCTCCAAGATCCCGACAAAGACTACTTCTTGATTGAAGAGGACATTGACGCGGAGTAAAGACGCAAAAATGTAACGGTGATGGGTTACTCGATATCATTTTGATAAGTGATATTTTGTATTGATTTATCCCCCGTTTTAGCTTGATTTCTATACGATTTATGCACTTTGTTAAGTGATTAACGAGCTAATACTGCTATTCTAGTTGTTTTGCGTGTTTTGACTCGTTTTATAGGAAATGGAGCAGTTTTGCTGTATTTTCCTACTTTATGGAGCAAAGACACTAGGATACGAGTTTTCAAGGAATTGATGATAGCCAGTTCACGATTTGATTACAATTCCGCTACATCTTTCCTCGAATGGACTCAATTTAGATTTTTGGCTTTGAACTTTAAAAGAAAACTCAACCCAAGTCAAGAGGAGATCAGCCCAAGCCCAATTCCGTAGTGCATTGACCAAAGACTAAGGCATATGATTCCGTGCCTAAGATGAGAAGACGGAAAATCCGACTTACACAAAAACCCGATCGGATTACCTGTTACCCGATCGGGTATTCCTGCAAGAAGACGTTACTTGGCTCTTCTTCAATCCGAGCTTAAATGGGTGGTTTAATGCATTGACTAGGGTACGAATTTGCAAGAGGATCAGCAGCCATGCGGCCTTATAAAAGCTAATGATCAACACACACATAGATATCATCTTTTTATCATCAACTTTTCCAATAAAATCTATTATCATATTTACATATCTTTTAGCATACTTTCTTACAAGTTTTTATAGCTTATTACTTAGCATTTCCCTAATGTTTACTTAGTTTTTGTTATTTGGTTGGATATTTATTCTTACTTTCATTCTTATATACTCATTTTTCTGATCGGTAATTCTCTAATCTTATTTACTTATGCAATTTTAATCACCATGAACTATAATCTCACTAGTATCATTTTCATAATATTGTTGTTAGTAGGAAATCAACCTAAAATTCATTTAGTTAATACCAAAGTATTGTTTAGCATGTCACCTTATAATATACCTAATCATATAATCCTTAAAAATATCATTAGAATCATTGTTAACATAATCACCATAATCACTTTAGTATTTGCATTCCATAATTTAATTTCTTACATTTTTTTCTTACTAATCTACTTAATCACATAATCACATAGATTAGATTAAATCTAATATTGTAATATTATCATTGTGTAAATAAAATAAATAGAGTTGTAATATTTGAAATGATTTACGAGTTAAACGAATTATAAGAAGAGTAGTTACCAATCGAACCATCTAATTGTTTCTTCCTTTGGTCGTGTCAAATTCTATAACTTTGTTTAGTGGCCATAAGCAATTGTTTGTATTAGTCATTTCTATCTTTATGACGAGAGTTGGGATAGGAATTAGGACTATCAATAGGGGTTTAGTGACTTAACCATGCTGAAAGGACGTTAGGACCCACTAAAAGGTCGGTACGAATCCGGAAGGAATATACCGCTACAAGGCCTAGACAATCATAGTAATTCTAATATTGGTATCTATGAAACTTTTAACTAGTTTTACATGTATTTCTCTTTCACTATATCAACTTGATTAGTTAGTTTACTTTATCGTTTTAAATAGTTTATTTTATCGTCGTTTATTTCTATTATTAGATAGTTTATTTTATCGTCTCTTTATTTCCGTACCTAGATAGTTTACATGATTATTATTATTTTGTTTACTAGTTTAGTTAGTTAGACTTTTAATATTGTCATTTAAATATCGTCCTAGATAGAATTTAGTTGTTAATATCCAGATCAGAGGATTTCCCCGATCGGGTACGTGACAACCCGATCGGGTATGTCTTCTGTTTTGGGTTTTTTTTTACTTTGCAATTTACATATTTGTTCTTACATATCGTCATTTATATTCTTGTCATTTTATTTGATGTTAATAGTTCAGACAAACAACTCAAGTGACTCGATTTTAAATGAAAACCAATCCATAACAATTCATAAGTAACACGTACTCCCTGAGGATCGACACCCTACTTCCTTAATTACATTCCTTATGTTGTTAGCCTAGTCCGGGTAAATTATTTTTGTTTCGGGACCGCGACAGAACCGATCAAATTTTGGCGCCGTTGCCGGGGAGCACGGTTTTGTTTATTTATGAATTGTTGGTTTATATTTCTACCATTTTTAGGTGCAACCGTACCTAATTCATTTCTAACTTTCTCTTTTGTGTTTTTCTTGTAGGTTGATAAAATGGTGCTAACTAGAGAAGATCCAAGGTACCGGGTTTTTGAGCTTGCCAGTGGGATCCTAAGGGTCCATTTGACTTTGATTGCTCTCATCGAGGGTAACCAATTTAGAGGAAAACCAAACGAAAACCCGTCTCATCATCTTCAAACCTTTTGTGAGTTTTGTCAAAACATAGTGAGGGAGGGAATCACCCAAAATGAAATTAGAGAAACACTTTTTCCTTTATCACTAAAGGGAGAAGCCAAATGGTGGTTCACCCATCGCTTAAAAGAAGCCACAAGACCTATGCAGTGGGAAGAGATTGTCGTCGCTTTTCACCGTAGGTTTAGAACCAATTTATCAAACCTATCAAATAAATCACCAAATGAAAGAGGGGAAGGTTCAAAAACCAATGGGGGAGAGCGAAAGAAGAGTCGAGTGGAAACTTCAAATGAAGTTGACACTACAATTTCCTTAACTTGTCCTAGTCAATCCAATGAAACCACCCCAAAAAGTACTTTATATCGCCCCAAAGCTTTCAACCCATTTACCTCAATTACAACACCATGTGAACTTTGTGGTGGGATAGGGCATGTACCTCAACGATGTGGGAACAAACTCACAACCTTAAACCCCTTTCACCCACAAGTTCATCAAACCCAATTTACTCATACACCACAATACCCACCTTTTCAAAATGGTCTAATAGATGTCAAGTTAAGGGAGATAACCCAAACCCAACATAACATGAGCTCTTACTTACTTTCTAGCCTAAACTCAATCAAATCAGCCATTCTATCTCTCCAAAAGAGAGTGGAAGAGTTGACTCCATCGATTTCTAGTCAAAATGCCCAAGGGAGGGACGTGCCATCAATCGTCACAATTAACATGATTAGTGACAAACCTTGTGATCACCCTCTTGGGAATGGAAAGAGTAAGGAGACAATTTATAGGTTACCCCATGAACTTAGCAACAATCCAACACTATCCAAACCAACCAAAGCCCTTACACATGAGGAGACATCTCGTCTCAAAGCTTTGATCATGTCAATGATAAAAGCACAAGGGAAATTGGAAGAAATGATTGAAGAGGCAAATTTGGCAACAAACGAAGCTTTTTCAAAATTAGAAGAAAGGATTGACAAGATATCTATGGAAAAAGAAGCAACCAAGTATAATCACAAGGAACCTAACCTTGAAGAAGGGAAGATCCTCATTCCCTCCAAACTTAAAGATCCAGGTTGTTTCAACATCTCGTTCACAATGTGTTTTCATAAGGTAAGAGGTGCATTATGTGACTTAGGAACTTCAATTAGCGTCATGCCTTTTGATGTCTATCATGAACATTGCCCCATACAAATGAAATTCACTAGTACTAGCCTCCAACTTGCCGATGGATCTATGCATACTCTGGCAGGAATTGTGGAAGATGTCCCAATACGGATTGGGTATTTCCTCATCCCCATCGATTTTTATGTAATATATTCAAAGGGAGAAAGGGATGACCATATCATATTAGGGAGACCCTTCCTAAACACGATTGGAGCATGTATTGATGTGAAAGGAGAAAGGATCACATTTGAAATAGGTGGATCGAGTGCCACCTTTGACAAAAAGGGGGATGTGTTGAGCGTTGGGGATTGCGACCTAGAGGCTTTCAAAGATGCGGAGGAATGACAAAATTGCCATGGGTGTTGGTAAAAAAGGTAAATGTGGAAACTTCAAGTACGAATCCAGCTACTAAGAGCTAAAATCTCTTCATAAGGCTTAAGGAGGGATAGAACAACAAAGTCTAGCATGACTCAAAATGCGCTTGTCGGGAGGCAACCCGTCTTTTTCTTTTCTTTTTCTTTATGCATTCTTTTTCTTTTACTTATTAGACAATGATTTTTATTTTGGACTATTATATTTGGACTCTATTTTTGGATTTTATGTTGTAATAGTTAGGAACATTTTCTTCGTTTTACTTGTTATTATGCATATTTCGTCAATAGATTTTCGTACTTAGAATCGGAGGACCTATTGAGACAAGACGAAGCTATCCTTGGCACAAGTTGTCAAGATTACTAAGGTTAGTAAATATGTTCAAGGACATAGCCAAAAGATATGAGCAAGTGGCAAAGAAAATAGAAACAAAAACCAAAGCATCAACTTTACCCAATCGGATCCATGCTTACCCGATCGGGTAAATGGTCTGATTCGTGTTTTACTCTATTTTCTTCTATAAAACCCATTTGCTACCCTTTTGCTTACTACCTTATACCCGTGTTCTTCAATCTAAAAGCTGAAATTTTCTCAAAACCTTCAATTCTTAGTCTATTCTTGCAAAATTTGTTCCTATAGTTCATCAAGAGCAACTACTAATCATCATCAAGTAAGTTATTTCTACTTTAGTTACTTCAATCTCTCTATATTTTTTAGAAATCCAACATAAACAAACCATAACTCCAATTTGGGGGTTCTTCATTTTGATTGTAAAACTTGTTTAAATTGGATTTCTAATGATTCTTACATGCTATAGAGTGAATTCTAGTGATTAATTAGGATGATTACTTTGATTTGGATGTTTATTTGCTAATTTAGATGCTCATCTTTACTTTATGCTAAGAACTTTTGTTTAAGTGATAGTATGATGCTTGAATTCATGTCTTATACTATGAACTTATGGTCTTATTATGATAATTTAGCATTAGTACCTTAGGAAGTAGCCCAATTCATGATTTAAGTATATGTTGCTCACCTAATTAACATATTGCTATGCTTATAACATCCATTTGTACTTAAAGATAGCATGACAATGTTTTACTAAGGTCACTATACTTGGATTTGTGCTTAAAGCTTAGTATTATAACACTTATGCTATCCACTTGTGTTTACAAATGAAGTGTTTTAATACTAGTTATTTGTAGAAAATGGCACCTTTACTAAGGAAGTCAAAGAGGGCAAGAACCTCCACTCAAGAAAAGAGTAGTAGAGCACAAGAGGAAGATATTGAAATGCTAGATGCTAATGAACAACCCGAGAATCAAGGGAATGCTATGCATGATCCTAGCTTCCCGGATGTACAATTTAGCTCACATGAGCAATGGCAAAAATGGTGCGTACTTAAAAGCAAAGGTATGAGGGCTACCAAGTTCCTCAACGTTTCTTCTTTAAGGCATATGAAACTTTTTGAGCATGTTAAAGTGTTGTTTAGAGGTCTAAGTATGAGTGCTAGCATGAACTTTAGCTATGAGACTTTTCCCCAATTAACTCTTGAGTTTTTGAGCTCTTTCGAGTTGCATCGGTCTAGAAATAGAAACACTATGCCCCAAGTTCGGTTTCGTTTGTTCAATGATGATTATAGTATGAACTTGGAGAACTTTGCGAGTTATTTTGGTCTCACCACTGAAAATACTGTTCCCTCACCTCCGGAAGGCTTTGATGTTAGCCTGCTTTGGAGTGCTATTTTGACTTACCCTGTCTCTCGTTGGGACCACATCCCACACCAACATATACATCATCCCGCCATTAGAATCTGGCAAAGATTCATGGGATGGACCTTTTTGGGTCGTGCTGAACCTCATTTGGTGAGACGAGTAGAGTTAGAAATGTTAGGAGGATTTTTGAATGTGGATGGTGATGTACCATGGTCTGTTAGTATACCGTATCATTTTGCTGTTCAGTTGACCAAAGCTGTTAATCCTAAGAACACAGCCATTGTCTATGGAGGTCTTATCACTCACTTAGCTATGAGAGTTTATGGCTTTAACCAAGCCACCACCGACCTTCAGGCATTGACTACACCTCCCACCAAGATGGGAAATGGGTTAGATTATGCATACTTTGTTCAGCTCAACTGGTTTCGCGCTTCTCACCCCCATATGATTTGGAGGATTGCTGGCCGTGACTCGGTCAAGTTGACCGCCGAGGAAGAGCAAATTCCAATTCTTCGGCAGCGACCTCCACTTCAAGAGGGTGAGTCTATCTTACCTCGACCTACCTACTACCTTCCTGTTGGGGATATTACTCCCATTGACCCCCCTGTTCAGCTTAGATCCAGCCGCCTTGAGGTTGGATTATCCTCTCACTCGACCCATGCTGAGGGCGATGTAGCCGCCATGTTTGAAGCTTTAACATTGTCTGTCAATAGAATTCAGTCCGACCAACAGCTTGCTTTGCACCCCATATATGACCACTTTGCTAGGCAAGGTGTGATTAGACCCGATGGCCCCCACCCATCTTTTTATACTTGGCCCGAAGGGAGGTATGGTGCTGCTTATGGTGCAGGTGTGCCGCGAACCGGACCGGATTATTGTGGAACCGACTATGGCGTAGAGAGGTTTGGAGGGTATGGAGGTGATTTTCCTGATCACCAAGTGGAGGAGTATCAGACCTTTGGAGCCAGCAACCTAACCGGTATCTTTCCTTCTCGTGGTAGTTATCATTCTGCAGATGATACCCACTATGCAGATGCTTCTGGATCCGAACCCGAGCCACCTCCTTCTGAGAGGAGAGGCCGTAGCTGGTGGCCTTTGTGATTTGATGATGAGCTCCCCTTGTTTATACTAGCTTTGGGGAGGCTGGCCATTTTGTAAGAATTTTATTCCTTTTCTTTATTTTTCACATTTTTTGTTTTATTTTGCCTTTTTCCCATTAGAATTTCATATCGTTTCTCTGTTCCATGTGCTGTCAACCGTTTCTCGGTTTGTTTCTGTTATAATTGCATGCACATTGAGGACAATGTGAAGTTTTAGCTTGGGGGAGGATTTGCATTTAGGAACTGCATTTAGGATTGCATTTAGATTTTTAGTTTTCTTTTTAGTTTATTTTCTTTTTATTTTCTTAGTTTCTTTTTAGTTTATTGAAAAATCGAAAAAATCAAAAAGAAAAGATCATTTCCATCTTACATTTCTCATTTTATAGTTTTTATAAGCTGATGTTTCGTTTTATTATGAGGAATTATGCATTCATGGGGATGTCTTGTACACAGTAGATAGGGAATTGCATTTCTACTTAATTAAGCTTGATCTTGACTTTGGTAAGCTACTCATATTGTAAGGTAGAGCCTCCAGTGGTCGGTACATCTGAACCCGATCCCAGTTTAGGAGTGAGTAGTTTCTCCTTATAGTCTGTGTTACATCAAAACGCATGAGTATGGTTTTTATTCCATTTTCTGTAAGTATTATTGTCATGATCTACATTTTGAAGCCATTCAATCTCTTGTTCACCTTTCACAATAAACACCCTTCTTTCTAGCTACATTATAAATTTGCCTACCCTTGTTGAGCTAGTAACCAACTATTTGTGTAGGGGTGTTCTGTATTTTTGCGATGTTATGATAATTCCACCATTTGGTGTGAGCCGTCTCGGGATTACTGATTTCCGGGTTTTGGTGAAAGAGAGAAAAGGAAAAAAAAAGAGCTTTGAAAAATTATGGAAAAAGAAAAATGAAAAATGAAATTGAAAGCTCATAAGAAAAAAGAAGAAAAAAAAAAGAAAAGAAAAGAGGAAAAACGCTTCCATGAAATGAAAAGGAAGAAAATTATGGGAAGTTGTATCTCGATTCTAATGTTTAATAAGCCAATATGCTGCTTTTGGCTTTGACTATTATCGATAGGAATTGGTATGATTTGGATTGAGTATCCACTACACATTTGGTTATTACTAGCTTGACTTTAAGCTCCACATGACCAAATTCATTTGTCCACTTTCATACCCAAATTTCCCAAGCCTCTTCTTTACTTTACTTGTGCTTCTTACATTATAATTTGATCATGATTAGTTTTACTTAATGATTTCGGATTGTCTACCATACTAGACTGTGGGCACATTCTTATAAGTTGTAGATAGGTGAGTGTCACTTCAATTTTTAACCAATATTTCCTATTTTAAAAAAATTTGAGTGAAGAGTGTACCGTGAGAGTCCATTGTCAAAAAGATCATGCAAGAGCTGAAAAAGTCCGAAGAATATTTTCTATGCTGCGCCGTTATGTAAATCTCAACCATGTTTCGCATTTTTCTTTCGCCCTTGTTGCTGTGGGTTATGATTCATCTACTTATTAGAGCTTACTTTTTGAGATTTGCATGATAGATTGATCATCGTTAGCTACCCTTGTCCTAGTTATGATTGTTATATTTGTTTGAGGACAAGCAAGGGTTTAGGTTGGGGGAGTTTGATAAGTGATATTTTGTATTGATTTATCCCCCGTTTTAGCTCGATTTCTATACGATTTATGCACTTTGTTAAGTTATTAACGAGCTAATACTGCTATTCTAATTGTTTTGCGTGTTTTGACTCGCTTTATAGGAAATGGAGCGGTTTAGCTATATTTTCCTACTTTATGGAGCAAAGACACTAGGATACGAGTTTTCAAGGAATTGATGATAGCCAGTTCACGATTTGATTACAATTCCGCTACATCTTTCCTCGAATGGACTCAATTTAGATTTTTGGCTTTGAACTTTAAAAGAAAACTCAACCCAAGTCAAGAGGAGATCAGCCCAAGCCCAATTCCGTAGTGCATTGACCAAAGACTAAGGCATAGGATTCCGTGCCTAAGATGAGAAGACGGAAAATCCGACTTACACAAAAACCCGATCGGATTACCTGTTACCCGATCGGGTATTCCTGCAAGAAGACGTTACTTGGCTCTTCTTCAATCCGAGCTTAAATGGGTGGTTTAATGCATTGACTAGGGTACGAATTTGCAAGAGGATCAGCAGCCATGCAGCCTTATAAAAGCTAATGATCAACACACACATAGATATCATCTTTCTATCATCAACTTTTCCAATAAAATCTATTATCATATTTACATATCTTTTAGCATACTTTCTTACAAGTTTTTATAGCTTATTACTTAGCATTTCCCTAGTGTTTACTTAGTTTTTGTTATTTGGTTGGATATTTGTTCTTACTTTCATTCTTATATACTCATTTTCCTTATCGGTAATTCTCTAATCTTATTTACTTATGCAATTTTAATCACCATGAACTATAATCTCACTAGTATCATTTTCATAATATTGTTGTTAGTAGGAAATCAACCTAAAATTAATTTAGTTAAAACCAAAGTATTGTTTAGCATGTCACCTTATAATATACCTAATCATATAATCCTTAAAAATATCATTAGAATCATTGTTAACATAATCACCATAATCACTTTAGTATTTGCATTCCATAATTTAATTTCTTACATCTTTTTTTTACTAATCTACTTAATCACATAATCACATAGATTAGATTAAATCTAATATTGTAATATTATCATTGTGTAAATAAAATAAATAGAGTTGTAATATTTGAAAGGATTTACGAGTTAAACGAATTATAAGAAGAGTAGTTACCAATCGAACCATCTAATTGTTTCTTCCTTTGGTCGTGTCAAATTCTATAACTTTGTTTAGTGGCCATAAGCAATTGTTTGTATTAGTCATTTCTATCTTTATGACGAGAGTTGGGATAGGAATTAGGACTATCAATAGGGGTTTAGTGACTTAACCATGCTGAAAGGACGTTAGGACCCACTAAAAGGTCGGTACGAATCCGGAAGGAATATACCGCTACAAGGCCTAGACAATCATAGTAATTCTAATATTGGTATCTATGAAACTTTTAACTAGTTTTACATGTATTTCTCTTTCACTATATCAACTTGATTAGTTAGTTTACTTTATCGTTTTAAATAGTTTATTTTATCGTCGTTTATTTCTATTATTAGATAGTTTATTTTATCCTCTCTTTATTTCCGTACCTAGATAGTTTACATGATTATTATTATTTTGTTTACTAGTTTAGTTAGTTAGACTTTTAATATTGTCATTTAAATATCGTCCTAGATAGAATTTAGTTGTTAATATCCAGATCAGAGGATTTCCCCGATCGGGTACGTGACAACCCGATCGGGTATGTCTTCTGTTTTGGGTTTTTTTTTACTTTGCAATTTACATATTTGTTCTTACATATCGTCATTAATATTCTTGTCATTTTATTTTATGTTAATAGTTCAGACAAACAACTCAAGTGACTCAATTTTAAATGAAAACCAATCCATAACAATTCATAAGTAACACGTACTCCCTGAGGATCGACACCCTACTTCCCTAATTACATTCCTTATGTTGTTAGCCTAGTCCGGGTAAATTATTTTTGTTTCGGGACCGCGACAGAACCGATCACATTTACGTGTTTTATGTGTTTTCTATGTTAGTAATCGTATTTAGAATATGATTAGTAAGCTTAGAAATTGTGTTAATGATGATGCTTGTTGTTTGTTGAGAATTGGTATGAGAATGGATGATTTATGATAATAGTTGATGATGGTTGAATATTGATCCTTGGTGAATATTGTTGATTTCCTGCATATTGGACCCCAGCCGGCCGACCGGCCGGGGTGGTGGCTGTATATTTATTAAGTTACGTAGTAAATTAAGCATGATATAGGTCTCAGCCGGCCGACCGGCAGCCGGTCAGCCGACCGGCTGAGACACACCTCAAATTGACTTCATTTTTGTCGTATACCTTTGGTCCCAGCCGGGTAGCCGGCAGCCGGTCCTCTTGGCCGGCTGGGACACACTGCTCCTATTGCTAAACCTAAGGGTTCTATCTTTGTTATGAGCCGTGCCGAAGCCGATGCTCATCCGGAGATAATTACGGGTATGTTCTCAATCTTAGAGCAACCGTGTCTTATTCTATTTGATACCGGTGCTTCTATGTCTTTTGTTTCTTCGACTTATGCTAATAAATTATCTATCGAGCCTACATCTAGTGAGGATACTCCCATATCCTTACCATCCGGAGATATTATCTCTTGTTCTACTCTATATCCTAATGTCCCAATATCTATTGCGGGTTCTATCTTTCCCGCTAATCTCCTTAAGTTCCCTCTAGGAGAGTTCGATATAATTCTAGGTATTGATTGGTTAGCATTGTACCATGCTATTTTCGAGTGTCGTGATCAAAAGATTTATTTAAAGAGTCCTTTAGGAATTAGAATAACCTATAAGGGATCTCATCCCCGAAAAGGTGTGTCTTTAATTTCCGCAATGAAATTGGTGAGTATAGTAAGAAAGGGTCACCAAGCATACTTGTGTATTGTGACTTCTTCAACTACCTCTTTGCCAAATATTGAAGATGTGCCTATAGTTCGTGAATTCGTTGATGTATTCCCTGAAGATTTGCCCGGGATTCCTCCCGAGCGTGATGTTGAGTTCTCTATTGACCTTGTACCTGGTTCCGGACCCATAGCCAAAGCTCCTTACCGTATGGCTCCAACCGAGTTAAAAGAATTAAGAAAGCAACTTGATGATATGATTGAGAAGGGTTTTATTCGACCAAGTGCCTCGCCTTGGGGTGCTCCCGTTCTTTTTTTGAAGAAGAAAGATGGTTCTATGAGGCTTTGTATTGATTACCGTGAGTTAAATCGGATTACTATCAAGAATAGGTATCCTTGACCAAGAATTGAGGATTTGTTTGATCAACTAAAGGGTGCTTCTACTTTTTCCAAGATTGATTTGAGATCCGGTTATCACCAAATTCCCGTTCGTGATGTTGATATTCCGAAGACCGCTTTTAGTACAAGGTATGGTCATTATGAGTTCAAGGTGATGTCATTTGGATTGACGAATGCTCCCGGTATTTTCATGGACCAAATGAACCGCACATTTAGTGAGTATCTTGACAAGTGTGTGGTGGTGTTCATTGACGATATCCTTATTTTATCCAAGTCCGAAGAAGAGCATGCTATTCATCTAAGGACTAAATTTGGGTGTTCTTCGTCGTCAGAAGTGGTTTGATAAATTCTCCAAGTGTGAATTTTGGTTATCTAAGGTGTCCTTTCTTGGGCATGTGATTTCTAAAGAGGGTGTAATGATGGATCCTTCGAAAATTGAGGCCGTTGTTGATTGGAAGAGTCCGACCGATATTAGAGAAATTCGAAGTTTTCTTGGTTTAGCTGGTTATTACCGTAGATTTGTCAAGGATTTCTCTAAGCTTCTCTAAGCTTTCTAGACCGATGACCCAGTTGTTGAAGAAGGAAACCAAGTTCCTTTGGAATGAAGCTTGTGAAGCCGCGTTTCAAGAATTAAAGAAAAGGTTAACTACCGCTCCGGTGTTGACTTTGCCTGAAGATGGTGTAGACTTTGATGTCTATTGTGATGCTTCTAAGATGGGATTGGGTTGTGTACTTATGTAAAGTAGGAAGGTGGTGGCTTATGCTTCGAGGCAGTTGAGAGTTCATGAAGTGAACTATCCTACTCATGATTTGGAATTGGCCGCCGTTGTTCATGCCTTGAAAGTGTGGAGACACTACCTTATTGGTGTTCATTGTCGTATATTCACCGATCACAAAAGTTTGAAGTACATATTTACTCAGAAAGAGTTGAATATGAGGCAAAGAAGATGGTTGGAATTGGTGAATGATTATGATTTTGAGTTATTGTACCATGAAGGGAAGGCAAATGTTGTTGCCGATGCTCTTAGTAGGAAAGCTTCTCATGCTTCTCATGCTATGTGGGTATTACCCGATGATCTTTGTGCCGAGTTTCGAAAGTTGAGGTTGGAATTCGTGGAACGTGGATTTGTTTATGTTGGTGCTATGACTGCCGAACCTGTTTTTCTCCGTGAGATCCGCGAAAGCCAAGTTGATGATCTTACCTACAAGTCTATTCAAGCCAAGCTACTAGAAGGAAAAGCCAAAGATTTCAAGTTTGATGATAAAGGTGTTCTTCGATTCCATGGCCGTTTGTTTGTGCCTAATGCTCTTGATTTGAGAAAGCGAGTTCTTGATAAAGCTCACCTTTCCCCTTATTCTATTCACCCCGGAGGTGATAAGATGTATAAAGATTTGAAGCTACAATTTTGGTGGCCGAATCTGAAAGGCGATGTTGTGTCTTATGTTGGGAGATGTCTTACTTGCCAACAGGTGAAGATTGAACACAAGAGGCCCGGTGGTTTGCTACAACCTTTGGATATTCCACTATGGAAGTGGGAATCTATTTCTATGGATTTTGTTATGGCTTTGCCAAGGACCGTTGGAGGTAAAGATGTCGTTTGGGTTGTTGTTGATCGTTTGACCAAGTGTGCTAGATTTATTCCGATCAAAGAAACTTGGAGTTTAGATCATCTAGCGAAAGCCTATGTTGATGAGATTGTTAGATACCATGGTGTTCCCAAGGAGATTATATCCGACCGAGATCCGAGGTTTTGTTCGAGATTTTGGAAGGCTTTACAAGAAGCCATGGGTAGTAAATTGTTGATGAGTACCGCATTTCATGCCGCTACCGATGGTCAGACCGAGAGGACTATTCAGACTTTAGAAGACTTGCTTAGGGCTTGTGCACTCGACATCCAATCTAGTTGGGAAAAGAGTCTACCGTTGGTGGAGTTTTCTTACAACAACAGTTATCATGCATCGATCAAGATGGCTCCTTATGAAGCGCTTTATGGAAGGAAATGTTGAAGTCATATATGTTGGAATCAATTGAGTGATGTTCGTGACTTAGGTCCCGATGTTCTTGTTGAAACCATTGATCATGTGAAAGTCATTCGTGATAGAATGAAAGCCGCTCAAGATCGACAAAAGTCTTATGCCGATATTCGAAGAAGGCCGTTAGAGTTTGAAGTTGGAGATAAAGTATTCTTGAAAGTATCTCCGATGAAGGGTGTTAAAAGGTTTGGTGTTAAGGGTAAATTGAGCCCGAAATACATTGGACCCTTTGATATTGTGAAAAGGATTGGTGCCGTTGCTTACAAGTTGGATTTGCCCCCGAATTTGGCTAAGGTTCATGATGTTTTCCATGTTTCTCAATAGAGAAAGTATGTAAGTGATCCAAGCCATGTCTTTCAAAAGGAAATGCTCGAGCTTGAACCGAATTTGTCCTTTGAAGAGAAGCCGATCCGCATCCTAGATCGCAAGGATATGAAGTTGAGAAGTAAAGTGGTTCCTTTAGTGAAAATCTTGTGGAGATGTGCCAATGTCGAAAAAGAGACTTCGGAAACGGAAGCTTCTATGCGTAGTAAATATCCAAGCCTATTCGTTTAAGGTATCTTTCTTTCGCTCAAGTTTCGAGGCCGAAACTTTTTAAAAGGTGGGGTGATTGTAAGACCCG
The DNA here is from genome assembly GCA_022085475.1 of Heliosperma pusillum. NCBI lineage: Eukaryota > Viridiplantae > Streptophyta > Magnoliopsida > Caryophyllales > Caryophyllaceae > Heliosperma > Heliosperma pusillum. Next base: position 28,244 of record JAIUZE010073330.1, on the reverse strand, counting down.
CAAATGTACCCTATTTTTATAGTAAAAATATTTTACGGATGCTTTTCAGTGAAATTTAGTTTTAGTTTAGAATTAAATTTCCCGTGTCAAATTTAGAATTTCCGAGTTCGTATTTGGATTTTACGCGAGATTTCAAGTGAATCACGTCTTAAGACGTCATTGACTTTTCCTTGACTTTTTCCACTTACTCTTCATATACTCCCTCATAACCTAATTCTCCCTCACAACTCAAACTTCTTCTTCCTCAACAAGTAAACCCAAAACCTAACCTCCATATTTCTTCCAAGCTTAGAATCGTCTCAATCTTTCATTTCTCGCTCAAATTCACCTAGGTTCGTCTCATTTTTCCCCTCTCATCGTCCTCTATCCGCTTTGTTAATAAAATTACCGTCTTTCTCGCTTTTCAATTTATCCGTCTTTCTCAAAGGTGAATTATATTCATCTTTTATTATCTATTTGTAGGTGGCGACCTCCAAGATCCCGACAAAGACTACTTCTTGATTGAAGAGGACATTGACGCGGAGTAAAGACGCAAAAAGGTAACGGTGAAGGGTTACTCGATATCATTTACGTGTTTTATGTGTTTTCTATGTTAGTAATCGTATTTAGAATATGATTAGTAAGCTTAGAAATTGTGTTGATGATGATGCTTGTTGTTTGTTGAGAATTGGTATGAGAATGGATGATTTATGATAATAGTTGATGATGGTTGAATATTGATCCTTGGTGAATATTGTTGATTTCGTGCATATTGGACCCTAGCCGGCCGACCGGCAGCCGGTCAGCTGACCGGCCGGGGTAGTGGCTGTATATTTATTAAGTTACGTAGTAAACTGTGCATGATATAGGTCTCAGCCGGCCGACCGGCAGCCGGTCAGTCGACCGGCTGAGACACACCTCAAATTGACTTCGATTTTATCGTATACCTTTTGTCCCAGCCGGGTAGCCGGCAGCCGGTCCTCTTGACCGGCTTGGACACACTGCTCCTTCAAATGATTTTTCATATGATATTTGTTACCAGTCGGGTGGCCGGCAGCCGGTCCACTGGCACCTGCTGGAGTTTCCTTCAAATTCTTATTTACGTTTTCATTTATAATATTTCCGATGGTTCATTTATCGTATAAATTTACGTAATGACTTAAAATATTAATGTTTCGAATATATGATATTTCATTCGCTTGTATCGCATGTTTTGTGACGGTTTTTGGTATGTCTCACTTTGAGTCGTTTTTTCAAATGTTACGGTTTGAGCACTAATTTTCTATGTGCTTTTTACTCTCGTTCCCTTGGCTACCTCCACGTTCGTAAGGCTGGAATGTCGGAACGGGGATGTATCCTTACTGCTTAATTGCATGTGTTAGTGGGCATACGACGACGTTGTTAGGAGGCGAACGCTTTGCGTTGGTCGACCCGACCGTCAAATGTTGTGTACTTGTGAGGTGGTGTCATTTGCATGTAGCGTACCGCTTGTTATGAAGCTTGTGCTCTTTTCCGCCTCTTTCGTGAATGTCGACCGAATTTGGGGTACTCGGCGTCTATGATTGACCGAGTCTTGGATGCGAAATGTCATCGCTTGTCGAATTGGAAAACGTTTATTCCGAGAGTCTGGCCAGGTTTAGACTAGGAGCGTATTATTATCGTCGTCCTACCGGGAGGAAATTAGTCTACATATACGAAATGTCATCGTGTATGCGTTCAGGGAAATGTTTATCTCGTGGATGCCTTTTAATCATACTTGCCATGTACACGGTGCTAGTGCGTTTCATTTACCGTGAGAGACGTCGTCAATGTATTGGTATGTTTGGATGGAGGATTATATGATTGATTATTCATGATCTTTGGATGACTTGGCATGGTTTGTTTGTCGTGTCTCAATCTTATCAAACTTATACCGCTAACGGTGAGATGCAAGCCCTAGTAAGCGTATTTGGTTGCCTAAGAGTGTCTTCCCCGAGTCTATCTATAGCATGATGGTTACGTATTGGTACTTCATATACTCTTATCATTATATCTTGAATTGCCTATCAATCCTTATCGTATTTCACATGTATATCTATATATGCATGCTTCTACTTTTGTATTTCCTTTTATGTACGTTTAATGTGATATGGCTGGGAGAAACCGGAGTTACTCCCCACTGATTGTGGCATTCATGTTTTTCATGGATGAACAGGTTTCTTGATTGGATGGCTTTTTGCTTGGTATTTTGGGTTCGGGTGTGAGCTAGCGGGCGTTGTCCCTGGATAAAATACCTCTAGACGTTATTTAGCTAGTTTGCTAATCACTTTGACATTTATAACATTTTGAGAGACTTCGTCTCTTTGTTGTATTTCATACTTTGGTTTGTAATATTTGACACTCCTCGTATTTTCTATTGCATGTAAAAAGGTTTTTAAAACACCGTATTTCCGCTAATTAAAATCACATGCTTGTATGTTTTATTTCCGCATTCGCGAGGGTTGTCACATCGTGCCTAATGCTCTTGACTTGAGGAAGCGAATTCTTGATGAAGCTCGCCTTACTTCCTACTCTATCCACCCCGGAGGTGATAAGATGTATAAAGACTTGAAGCTACAATTTTGGTGGCCGAATTTGAAAAGTGATGTTGTGTCCTATGTTGGAAGATGTCTTACTTTCCAACAAGTGAAGATCGAACACAAGAGGCCTGGTGGATTGTTACAACCTTTGGATATTCCACTATGTAAGTGGGAATCTATTTCTATGGATTTCATCATGGCTTTGCCAATAACTGTTGGAAGTAAAGATGTCGTATGGGTTATTGTTGAGCGTTTGACGAAGAGTGCCATATTCATCCCGATCAAGAATACTTGGAGCTTAGATCGATTAGCCAAAGCCTATGTTGATGAGATCGTCAGATATCATGGTGTCCCCAAGGAGATCATATCGGATCGAGACCCAAGGTTTTGTTCGGGATTTTGGAAGGCTTTACAAGAAGCCTTGGGTAGTAAGTTGTTGATGAGTACCGCTTTCCATGACGCTACCGATGGTCAGACTGAGAGGACTATTCAGACTTTGGAGGATTTACTTAAAGCTTGTGCTCTCGACTTCCAATATAGTTGGGAAAAGAGTTTACCTTTGGTGGAGTTTTCTTACAACAATAGCTACCATGCCTCGATCAAGATGGCTCCCTACGAAGCTCTCTAGAGAAGGAAATGCCGAAGCCCCATTTGTTGGGATCAACTGAGTGATGTTCGTGATCTAGGTCTCGATGTCCTTGTTGAGACCATTTATCATGTGAATGTCATCCGTGATAGGATGAGAGCTGCTCAAGACCGACAGAAATCATATGCCGATGTCCAAAGAAGACCGTTGGAGTTTGAAGTTGGAGATAAAGTGTTCTTGAAGGTATCTCTGATGAAGGGTGTTAAAAGGTTTGGTGTAAAGGGTAAATTGAGCACGATATACATTGGACCCTTTGACATTATGAAAAGAATTGGTGTCGTAGCATACAAGTTGGACTTGCCCCCGAATTTGGGAAAAGTTCATGATGTCTTCCATGTATCTCAATTGAGGAAGTACATTAGTGACCCGAACCATGTTCTCCAAGTCAAAATTCCAGACCTCGAACCGAATTTGTTCTTTGAAGAAAAGCCAATCCGCATTTTAGATCGCAAGGAAAAAAAGTTGAGAAGCAAGGTGGTGCCGTTAGTGAAGGTTTTGTGGAGATGTGGAAATGTTGAGGAAGAGACGTAGGAATCGGAAGCTACCATGCGTCCTAAGTATCCAAGCCTATCCGATTAAGGTATCTTTCTTTCGCTCAAGTTTCGAGGGCGGAACTTTTTAAAAGGTGAGGTGATTGTAACACCAGTAATCTTAGCCGACATAATTTAATAATATTATATTAATATTAGTTAGCTTAATTTTAGATTTAGAGTAGAACATAGCTTCGCGTGTCTAATCTAGCAAATCCAAGTCAATAATTGGACTCTACTCGAAATTCCGTGTGAGTAGGCCTTAAGTTACAATTTTGGGCCTAAGGATCCCTTCAACCCACCCAAAAGACAAACCCAAATCCTCATTCTTCCACTCAAAATCTCAGCTTACTATTCACTCTCCTTCAACCTCACAAAAACACACAAAAACCCTAACCCATCACCATTGTGGAACTTCAAGCTTTTCCACACAAATCCTACCACATCTAAATCAATTCTTACTCAAATTCATTGATTCTTAGCTAATTCTTCTTCTTTTCTTCTTCTCTTTCTTTTAAGGTAATAAAAATCCCGTCTTTTTCACTTTCGTTTTCTCATCTTTTTCTCAAGGTGAAATAGTCTTCTTTTTATATGAATTTGTAGGAGGAGACCTTCAAGATCGCGACAAGGACTACTATCTTGTGGAGGAAGACCTAGAAGACGAGTGAAGACGCAAAAAGGAAACGGTGAAGGGTTACTCGATATCAATATGTTTTTTAATGTTTTAATTGTAGTTTAAGTTAGGGAAAGATGTAATCTTTGCCTTAATTTTATGAGGAAATGTGCTAGTTGTTCTTTCATATCTGTGAATTCATTTTCTATACTTATCTTTCACTAATCGTATGCTAAGTTACATTCAAGTTGCTAATTATGCTTATTTATCATGTTTAAACTTAAGTTGGGCAATAAATAGGCCTTGGTTTGCCTTAATTGATCTTACCCAATGATTGGTGATGATTAAGATGCATTAAATGTGATTTGTTGTTGGTATATGTTGTGGAATTGAATGGGTATCAAGGAGTTTGAGTTTGGTTGTTGTTGAAGTTGATTTTCGAGCTTGATGTCCCACCCGGCCGTCCGGCCGACGGTCACCCCAACCGGCTGGGAACCTCCTGATGTGAATTGGACAATTTTGGTGTTGTGTGAGTCCCAGTCAGCCGACCGGCCGCCGGTCCCCCAACCAGCTGAGCACACCTGTATGTTTGGTCGACATTTTAATAAGATACGTGTCTCAGCAGGCCACCCGGCCGCCGGTCTCACCGGCTGAGACCTCCCCTCATCTATTTCTTTTATTTTTTTCACGTTGGCCTCTGACCCCATCTGGGTAGCCGGCACCCGGTCACACCCACCGACTGGGGATCCCCTGTAAATTATGTTATTGTTATGTGTTGCTCAGGTACCAGCTGGGTACCCGGCAGCCGGTCCACCTGACTGGCTGGCACCCCCTGAGACTCTTTCTCATTTCTTTTCCATATGCCTTCACATGTAATAGTTTGTAGGGTTCGTTTATCTTATAAACTTACGTAATAGCATTTAATATTCTTGTTTAGAATATATGATATCTCACATGCTTATATCACATGTTTTGTGACGGTTTTTGGTGTTTTCCCTCTTGAGTCGGTTCTACCTTATGTATTTGATTTGAGCACTACTTGTTGAGTGCTATGAACTCTCATTTCCCGGCTACACCTTATCCTCGTTAGACTGGAATGTCGGAGCGATGGGGGTGTATTCTTGATGCTTGTATGCATGTTTTAGTAGGGATATGACGACGTTGTTAGGAGATGAACGCAATGCGTTGATCGACCCGACCGTCAATTGTCGTATCCTTGCGTAGTGGTGTCATTGCATGTAGCGTACTAGCTTGACTATTGACTATAGATCTCTTTCCGCCTCTTTCGTGTGGTTTAGCCGAATTTTGGGTACTCGACGTCCTTTGTATTGATCGAGTCTTGGATGTGGAACGTCATACCACATGTTGAATCGGGAAACGTCTTATCTCGAGAGTCAGGCCAGGTTTAGACTAGGACCGTATTATTATCGTCGTCCTACCAAGAGGATTAGAGTCTTGTGTGTACGAAACGTCTTATCGTACACAGTTCAGGGGAACGTCTTACCCCGTGGACATGTTGTCTAGGTCATGAGTATACGAAACGTCTTATCGTATACGGTTCATGGAAAAATCCTATCCCGTGGACTTCCATTGACTTGTCTTGCTATTGTACATGATGCTAGTGCGTGTCATTTAGCGTGAGAGTTATGTTACTATATTCGTATGTTTGGATGGTTGTCTATAAGTTGAATCATATGTGAACTTGGAGTTGGATTCGTGCATGAAATAGATGATTGAGTTGGTTTGTATGTCGAGTCTCTACCTTATCAAGTATATGCTACTAACGGTGAGATGTAAGCCCTAGTGTGTATATAGTTGCCAAAGGGTGTCATTCCCGAGTCGATTCACAGCATGATGCTTATTGTTTGGCATTTCACATACTTATCTGATATGATCTCGAAATGTATGCTTGTACTTTGTATGATTCACTTGTACATGCGTTTCTACATGTTTAATTATCGTTTATGTATGTTTACTTGTGATATGGCTAGGAGAGATCCGGAGTTACTCCCCACTGACTGTGGCGTTCATGTTTCATGAATGTACAGGTACAGGTCGGTGCTACATGGGGTTGAGACTAGCGTGAGCTAGCGAGCGTCCTTTCACGATGATTACCTTTACCGGTTAGACTCTTATACTATTATTGTAATTGTATTTTTGGGACCGTTGTCTCCCTTGTAGTGATCTGTCGACCTTTTCGACGCTATTGCTTATTTGTTTATGTTGGATTTCGCTTTTTGATAATCTTTGCGAAACATGGCTTAAAACGTTTTAAAAATTTCTCTAATTTCCGCTGCGGGTTACTTGTTTATCTTTATACTTTCGCGAGGGTTGTCACAAGGATGGTGGAGTGATGGTTTTTGGTGAATTGTTGTTGGTGGTGTGCTCAATACACCTGTGTTGTTTTATAACCATTAAAAAAAAGTGTAACCTAATGTTCATGTTGCCCTTTTCAATAATGTGTTATGGGAAGGCAGGTGGTATAGGAGAGATTAACTTAGGATAACTTAAAGAATGAAGTAATATATAAGAAGGACACCAATAGGTTGGATTATTCATGTGAAATAATCTTTTTTAATATAGATAGATAGATCGATAGATAGATAGATAGATAGATAGATAAATAGATAATGAAATGATAGAAAGAAAGAAAGATAAATAAATAAATAGATAGATAGTGATATTTACTATAAAAAAAACTTAAAAGATACCGAGGGCAATTATTAAATAAGAGCCATATATACTCTGTGTCGACTCCCAATTGCCAGGTAAATACCAATTGCAAGTGCCATCTCATTTTGCTTTTATATAAACAATCCTTTCCCTTTCTAATATGAAAGGCTTTAAAGCTAACAGAAATAAAACGCCCCAAAATCCTAACGAACTAACGAACTGAACTTTGAGAAAACCAAGAAAAGCTCTGTTTCCATGGCTTCCCTCCTGTTTGTTTTTTCTCTCGTCCTCTTCACCGCAACAACCACCGCCATCTCACCAAATCCTCCACCTTCACTACCACTACCAGCATTGCAAAACCCAATTCCAGAATCCCATTTCAACACCATCCTCGATGCCGTCCTCTCCACTGGCGATTTCCGCAACTGGGCCAACCTTTTAGCCGAACTTAACCCCTCCACTATCCCTTTCTCCGCCACCATCTTCGTCCCTGATGATGCCGCGTTTCTTGATGCCACTTCTACCGCTCTCACCTTCATCGACCCTCTTCTCTTCCCTTACCATATCATTCCTCACCGCTTTTCATTCTCCGAACTCCTTGTCTTCCCCACTGGGGCCCGCCTTCCTACGCTTCTTGCTGCAAACACCCTCCTTATTACTAACAACTCTGCTGTCAATTTCACAGTTGATAATGCTACGATTGTTCGACCTGACCTATACTTGAACGGCGCTGTTAGTGTTCATGGCGTTGGGGGTGTTCTTGGGTACACTGTGTTTGGCACTGATGATGCCCCTCCACCAACTAAACGCCCATCAAATACGACGGAGGCTGCTCAAACCAGGGTTATTGGGGTACCTGCCGTGGTTCAGCAGTCGGGTGGTTTAAGGTCGTTTTCCGGGTCGTGCTCGTGGGTTGTGGCTGTACTGTATGTGTGGCATTGTTTCTCATGAAACTTCTAAGATTTCTGGGTGTCAATGGGAATTACTGTAACTGTGTGATTGTTCACAGTAAGTGTTTTTCTTTGTTTTTTGTAGAATCTTGAAAATATCAAGTAGAGTTTGCTGTGTGTAATGAATGAATGTTGAGAATCTCAGGAATTTGTAGTAGTTCAATTGCAAACTGTAAAAATTTGTTTAGTGAGAAGCACATATTGTCCATTGTGAAAATAAGGTTGAAAGAGCCTTACATTTTATGATTTCTGTTCTGATGTTTATTAAGGTCAGAAGTCAATATCACGATAGTGGTGTCTGACTCGGGTAGGAGCTTTTTTCAAAGACTCGGTTGTTTTATGAAATGGCTAGTAATCTTGGATTAAAGATACATACAAGCGATGAATGTGGAACATGGGTATGCAAGATAATATGAAGAATCTAAGTAACATAGGTCGTAGGTGCCTGTAAACGAAACAACTTGATCAGCATGTGTTCAGTTTCCAGTTTCTCGTACTCCATTGCGTTATTGGCTACCATTTATAAAGACAGTACTCGCAGTAATTTTTGTAAAGAGACCATGAGTATAGTTTCTAAAGCATTCAGTCATAAACTTAGGCATAATAATTAAAGCTCATGCATACAAAAACATGACAACATATACAATGCTAATGATGTGCTCCCATAATAACAGAGTTACAAAAGATACAAAATCAAAATAATCACTTTTTGAAGCCTTCTTTCTGTCGACTTCTAAACATACAACCTCTTTGAAACAATCGTCTTTGCTGGTCCAACATTTCTCATTCAGCCACAATCTTTAACTCCAACTCTTCAGTTTGAGCTGTGACCATTTCAATCTCCTCTAAGTTCCATTCCGACTTTGATCTGTTAGCCATACACGCGTTTTCAAGTTAGTCATAATTCTGTGGTCTAATGACTTATAGATCAACGACAAAACCTCATTGTCTTATTGTCGCTGATTGACTCGGTGATTATTGGATGATATATTTCTAACAATATCTTCATACCTTCGACCTTCCATCAAAAATGAAGTTCATTAGAATTTCTATTTCTTTTGACAAAGAAACTGTTAAACATAATATTTCCTAAATATTATTGTGTCATTAGAATCCTTGTATTATGTAAAGTCTATCTTTATTTTCCTTCTTTTGTAATTATTAAAATTTCCTATAGTCATGTATTACGGCAATTGCGTTGTTAGGTTAGGTCGTCTCATGTATACGTCTCTAGTATACATACATTGCATCGTATTCCTAATTGAGATACATGAAAATCATAAACATTCAATCCTTTACATGGTATCAGCCACACATCGATCCTAACCCATCTTCCTCCTCAACAAAACCCATGGCTGCCTCTGCCGCCACCCTTCCCAACGTCCATGAACCGACCGTTCCCCTTTTGCTTGTCAACCTTTCCATGGCGGACAAACTAATCCCATTGACGTATATGTCTTGGCAAGATCAAATAGAATCACTCCTTTCTTGTTACGATTTACTCAAATTCCTTGACGGAACCCGTCCTTGCCCCTCGGCCACCATCATTGATCCCAAAGATGACACCAAAACCGCCACCCTACCCAACCCTACCCACATGACCTGGCGTCGTCATGACCATCTCCTCAAGGGTGCTATTCTCGGCCATCCACTCCCTTGTCATGCGTTCTCCTACGTCGCGTGATATGTGGACCACCCTAGCATCAACTTATGCTAATCCTTCCCGAGCCCACATCCTTCAAATTAAAAATCGTCTCAACTTAATCCGTAAAACCAACCAAACCATAACCGACTATAAGCAATCCATTATGGCTTGTGCCGACAAATTAGCCGTTCTTGGCAAAACCATGGACCATGAAGATTTAATTGCCAAAATAATTCGTGGTCTTGATAATAATACCTATCGCTCCGTCATTGACGTCGTATAAGCTCGTGACGAATCTATATCATTTGAGTCTCTCCACGAAAAACTCCTCAATTTCGATCTTCGTAGCAACCAAGATTCGAACTCTACACCCTTTCCTACCTCGGTCCATGCTGCCTATCGTCCCAACAACTATACTCGTCATCCATCCTCAGCCGCCACTGTTGTTTGCGACACCAACCAGCCACGACAAGACCCACCCTTCAAAGACAAGGGCCTTATTGTGATGCTACAGGTCACGTCCTTTTCTTTTGCTGTAAATTTAAATGTGATTACCCTAATGTCGGCCTCCCATCTCGTTCCCTTAATCGAACCGGAACCCGCCCTCCCCTATCCCATAATGGCACTATGCAAAACACCCCCACCACCCCCTCTTTCACCTCCGGCTATCTCCTTGATAGTGGAGCCTCTCACCACATCACCAAGGATCTTGACAATCTTGCCCTTCATTCACCTTACAATGGCTGTGACGAACTTCTAATTGGTGACGGTAGCGGTCTTCCAATCACTTATAGAGGTTCTTTCACTTTAACCAACTCTTCGTCTTTTATATTAAAATTCAACAATGTCTTTTGCGTTCCTCGCATTTCTCGAAATATTATTTCTATTTCACAATTATGTTGTGACAATAACGCAATTTGTGAATTGTCCTCTTGTTTATGTTTTATAAAGGATCTTCAGTCGGGTCAAATACTCCTTCGCGGTCAACTTAAAGACGGTGTTTACGAGTGTCAAATTCATGTCACTCACTCACACGTCCCAAGTCTGACCCTGTCACTCGCGTCTCAAGTCTCGTCTGTCGGCTCGCATCACAAGCTTGGTCATCCATCAGTTCATGTTTTAAAATATTTATGTACTCATCATGATTTAGCTATTTCTTCTACTTCCTCTATTAATTGTAATGCTTGTGATATTCACAAAAGTCATAAGCTTGCTTTCTCAAATAATACAATTTTTCGTTCAAATTCTCCGTTATAATTAATATATTCGGATGTTTGATCTTCTCCAATTCGTTTGATGATTTTAAATATTATATCGTCTTTGTTGATCACTTTACCAAGTTTATTTGGTTATACCCCATGAAACTAAAATCCAACTCCACTCAAATGTTTATTCGCTTTAAAACTCTCGTTGAAAAATTCTTCAACAAACCCATATTACAATTATATTCTGACAATGGTGGCGAATAGATTAAAATCTCGTCCCACCTTGCTCACCACGGTATAAGTCATCTTATCACACCTCCTCACACCCCGGAACTCATGGCTACGGAACGCCGGCATAAACACATTGTTGAAACTGGTCTAGCTTTGCTAACTCACGCATCCTTACCCACGGCCATGTGGCCCCATACCTTTACTACCGCAACATATCTCATTAATCGATTACCACACCGACGTTTAAACACTCTTCTCCATTTAAATGCCTTTTTGGCTATGCTCCCAACTATAAACAATTGCGTTGCTTTGGTTGTCTATGCTATCCGTGGCTACGTCCCTATATCCATAACAAACTTGAACCACGCTCAACACCGTGCATTTTCGTTGGCTACTCACCAACTCAAAGTGCGTATTTTTGTCTCGATCCCACAACATACAAAATATATGTGTCTCACCATGTCAAAGTTATCAAAATTGATTTTCCTTATTCCCGCCTTACTTCCTCTTTTACCCCCTGCAACAACCTCACGGTCCGTGACTGGACCACCAACATCATCCCTGCCACCACTATTCCGCTGCCCCCTCCCACTGTTAACCCTGACACTACTTCCCCCCCTAAATCCCCTGCCACTCCCCCTGCTCCATATACCCCCCACCTAACCCCTCCCCTGCTACCCAACCTAACCAGTCCCCCCCTCCCTTTCCTACCTCTGCCACATCTGCTTCCCCCCCCCCCCCTCCACCACCATCGCCTCCCCCCCAACCCCCATGCCACACCCTCACCGTACTCGACTGTCTAAAAACATCATTGTGCCTAACCCAAAATATGTCCACCTTGCTACAATTCCAACCACCACTCGTTTGCCAAACACTGTTAAACAAGCCCTTATTGACCCCCTTTGGCGTGATGCTATGCAACTCAAATTTAATTCCCTACAAAACAATACAACCTGGACTCTTGTCCCCCCTCATCATACCTATAATTTGATTGGATGCAAATGGATTTTCCGCATCAAATACAACTCAGACAACACGATTGTCAAATATAAAGCATGCCTTGTGGCGAAAGGATTTCTTCTAAGACCCGGGCTAGACTACTCGGACACATTCAGTCCGATAGTTAAACCCGCTACAGTACGTACTCTCTTATCTCTTGCTCTCACTAATGGTTAGTGCACAAGACAATTGGACATCAATAATGCATTCCTTCAAGGCACCTTAACCGATGACGTGTAGATGTCGCAACCACCGGGGTTTATTAACCCCGACTACCCTACCCATGTTTGTAAGTTATCCAAAGCTATTTATGGTCTCAAAGAAGCCCCTCGGGCTTGGTATACTACCCTTAAAAATTATTTACTTTCCTCGGGATTCATTGGCTCCATTGCGGACCCTTCACTACTTTACTCTCACACAAAATTGCGCACAATATACCTTCTTGTTTATGTCGATGACATTATTGTCACCGGCTCCGATCTCAACCATGTTACCTCATTTATTGCCTCCTTTGTCCTATTTTTTAGGAGTTGAAATAACTCTCAACACCGATTATTTATTATTAACACAAAGAAAATACATTTACGATCTTTTAGATAAACTTAAAATGCTGGATGCTAAGCCTTTTCCTACTCTTATGGCCACGTCTCCGTCACTTATTAGTACTGGTGGCTCTCGAATCACCAATGTTACTGATTACCGCGCCATCCTTGGCAGCCTACAATACCCTTTGTTTACTCGTCTTGACATCGCTTTTAGCGTCAATAAGCTTGCACAGTTTATGCAAGAACCCATTGAGCATCATTGGACAACCTTGAAACGGTTTCTACGCTACCTTAAGGGCACCTCCACTGTTGGTCTTCAACTTTACCGTGTCTCCCCTGATCGTTTTCATGCTTATTGTGATGCCGATTGGGCTGGCGACAAAGACTCCTATGTTTCGACCTCTGGTTATATCACATATATTGGGCGCAATGCTATTTCTTGGGCCTCTAAGAAACAGCGAGCTCTTGCTCGCTCGTCGACTGAAACGGAATTCAGGGCTATTATTGTCGATACCACCGCGGAGCTCACCTGGTTACAATCTTTACTCACTGAGCTTCGTCACATGTCTTGTTCCGTTCCGGTCATTTACTCCGATAATTGAAGTGCCACTCACTACTCGCCCAACCCAGTTTTTCATTCGCGTATGAAGCATTTGGCGTTGGCTTTCCATTTTGTTCGTGAACGTGTTGAATCTAGTACTCTCCGGGTGCTACATATATCTGGCTGTGATCAATTGGTTGATGTCTTGACTAAGCCTTTACTTCGTCCTCGTCATCTCTTGTTACTCTCCAAGATTGGTCTCGCTTTTCGCTCGTCCATCTTGCGGGACTTTTAAACATAATATTTCCTAAATATTACTGTGTCATTAGAATCCTTGTATTATGTAAATTCTATCTTTATTTTCCTTCTTTTGTAATTAATTAATATTTCCTATAGTCATGTATTACGGCTATTGCGTAGTTAGGTTAGGTCGTCTCATGTATTTGTCTCTTGTATATATACAATGCATTGTATTCATAATTGATAGTTTGATACATATGAAAATCATAAACATTCAATCCTTTACAGAAACACCCATCTGAAGTCACACTATCAGCTTAATTCTGATTCCCTTTCTCTCTTCGTCAGCTTGTAAACTCTAAAGACTCGATTACAATATACAAAACGTCCATGAACTAAATAAAGTTTCCCATTACTTGATTCAACAAGACGCATTTTCTGGTCACTTCCTTAACCCTTACCAACCGGTTGCAAAACCATATTCCTGACCGCCTCTCATTATAAGAAATAGTGTAACTTCTTCTTTTGCGATCATTGCCCTTCTTTATTTTGTCTATTCTCCTACTTCTAATTGAAATTACACGCAACCACCCATCATTAGTTAGCACAATCGCATTGTAATTGTAAACTGTAGTTAATGTTTTGCAATTAGAATCAACAGCTAAAACAAACTTTTTCCAGTTAAACTCACACGATGACAATCAAGCCCGCCATGGATGCCACCTGAATTTCTTTCTTTCTTTTTTTTTTTTTTTTGACAAAGGTAGACTGGAATTCTAATAAAAGAGAAAGAGAAATTACAACCCCTGCTTACAAAGTAACATTGCGCTAACAACAAACGAAGAAATCAACCTGAATTTCTAAGCATATAAAATTGAACAAGTTCTTTCACATAACTATAATATCATTTCAGTCCATTGGGAAGATTAGAGGTTGATTTCCAACGACCGGTTCACAGGAATAGCCGTTGGTACTAACACTGTTCTTACAGCAGTGCTCGACTACTGCCATTTTTCTGTGTTTTGCTATTCTACCCTTTTAGATTATGAGCTTTCGAACAAATAATGAACGTTAACAGGACATTTTGTAGGGTATTGTTCCTTTTTGTATATATCTAGCAATGTCAGCAAAAACTCAGAACCAGTATCCAACAAGAGCTCGACTAACATATCAAGGTTTGCACCAAAAATACCGACACATATTACAGCTTTTCATGCCGCCAATTTTAAAAGTAACTGGAGTTTCGCATGAAACGTTGTATATCACCCAAATATGAGATCTTGAGAGCCAAAAATTCAAGATAATCGACTGATGAAACTCGTGCCATGTCCCTGCAACACTTCAAGTTATTCGACTCCTGTATTCCTGTACCACAAATATGAGAACCCGTTTCAATATATAGTTACTAAACTTATCTCGAAACACTTAAAGGTGACAGCATGATTGAAAAACATAAACAGAATGTTCTTTCTACCCAAATTTCTTATACAAGATCATCTTACGTTAAAACCAAGTCCACATAGCCATATAGGTATAGTATGAGAACTCCATGAATATTCGGTTTTAGTCCAAGAGGAAGATATTATGGTACAAGATGTGTTATTGAGAAAAGGGTAGAAGTACATGATAATGAAGCATCTCAACCAAAACCTTAAGGTGATGGTTGATGCCCATATATTATAGTTATATTCTATTATGCCCCCTCACTCGAATGCCCATTGGGCTTGAAGAGTGGTTGGTTAGTGCACAGACCCCCCATACCATGTGCCGGGTTTTTCCACTTGAGGTTGTGAGATATTGGGTTTTTCCACTTGAGGTTGTGAGATATTGGGGGCTGCCAGGGTTTGAACACGTGACCTTCGGTCACTCTGACTCTGATAACATGATAGATGAACCATCTCAACCAAAACCTTAAGGTAATGGTTGATGCCCATATATTATAGTTATATTCTATTAGTACATACCTCAGGTTTCAATCCCAACTTCATTTCTTACGCTTCAAACCCTTGCAAATGTAGCTGATAACTTCCTTCATTGTCGCTTTCCGTTTCTCTTTGAAATTCCACAGTTCACAGAGAACATATCTTCCACTTGGGTTGTGCTCGTTGAGCTCTTGCAAGGCCACAGTAACAGCGTTGTAAACGTCATCACCCCACTTCTCCCTCAGTTTCTTCAATTGCTCATCTTTTTCATCCAGTATTTCCTACACAAATCCATATCTTCCTGTTTTAAGTTTCAAGTAAACACACAAGCGTACAAATTATTGTAATTCAGGTCAACACTAGAATACCTACCTCAGGTTTCCCATCAATGTCAATGATCTTGAAAGGATGCCAAGCTGGATTTCCGATTTTATCCTGCCACAGGGAACTTGCTTTGGATGCGTTGAGTAACACCTCGTCGGATCTGAATCTCTTCTTGCATACAGCAACAAATGCTTTGTCATCAATTTCACCCATTCTCTTAATTCCAATATTTGTTCGGCGATTACTTGGCAGAATTTCCATTAAACCCTATAACCAACCCATAAACAAAAAGGTTTCATCTTTTCAGGCATGAAAAGATGGCCGAGTACTTTGTAGAAAAATCTTCCAGGAGAAATATATGACACAGTATTTCTTTACTTACCGTGATTAATTCTGAACGAGCTGGTAGTAGTTCATCATTACTCTGTCTTTGTTTCACCATAAGAGCTTGATTAACAGACTCGATATGGTTGAGATCTTCAATCTTTTGATTAAGTTCTTCAGTCATTTGCTTAACCTTAGACTGGATTTGAACATTATCAGAATCTCCCAGATGCTTCATCACTTCCAATTTTCCTTTTAGGTCTTCAATTTCGAGTTCCAACTTCTGTCTTTCATTTAGCTCTTTTTCTAGCCGAAGGATCTTTTGTAGAGCTTCTTCTTTTTCTTTCTGAATATACAAAGCTTAGCAGGTAAGTTTTTTAAACAATAATAACCTTGTTTAAACAACATAATACGAACATATACAGGTGATAACAACATTCACCTTCTGTTGTTCGACGAGCCTGAAAATATTTTCATCTGCCTTTTGTTGCTCCATGAAAGCCATTTGGAGTGATTTTTTTCTCTCGTCATTCTATCGAATAAAAACAGTAAAACATCAATCCATATATGAATCATACTAGAGAAATCCAAAGGTAATAAGTCCGAGGAACTGACTACAACTACTTCTACAGAAAACTAAACTGGAAACTCAGATTTAGACTGTCACTACATTCGTCAATTCTTATCAAGCAACGCTATGAAAATTTGCATCACCTGACGCTTTTCCTCATTGAGTTTCTCGAGTTCAAGTCCAGTCAGCGCCTCTCGCTGGCTTAATTCTTGTACACGCAAAGCGAGCTGTCTTTTTTCAGACTCTAATTCCTGATTCATCTTCTCTTGCTCTATAAATGCCTTCCGAAATTGTATCTGTGCATTGGTCTGTATCCTCCTGGACTCTGATATTTAAAACAGAAGTCATGTGCATAGAGTAATTGAAGTCCAAGATGTAGAAAATACAAGAAAATATATTGACAAAAATAGAGTCCTGAAATGGAGGTTGGAAAACTGAATCGAACGGACTTTCGGATATAACTACCATCAGTTTAATAATTGAACAGTCAAGTGTATAACCCCACCACACAAAATATTCAAAATTCTACCAAAAATGTGTCTGTCATCCTCACAATCCTGCACAATACTTACAGAAGCAAGAAACGAGCATTCAATCTAGAAATAAAGAATCAGACCTTCATTAAAATCATCTTCCATGTTGTCTTTCTCAGTAAGCATCCGGTTATAAGACAAATGTATCTCAATTACTTTGGAATTCAGCACATTCAGATTCTCAGTCTTCATGTCAATCTCATTTGTCAAGCTCACAACTTTACTCTTAGAATCATGTTTAAGTTCTTGATCAATATCAACAAGTGTCTTGGTCAATGTATTCTTCCGGAGGTACTCTCCTAATCTCCCATCCACATTATAATCCTCTTCACGAGCCAACCATCCGTAAGCACCACAGCCAAGATTTCCTCTATTTGCAACCCACTCTTTCTTACCCTGTTTACAGCTCTCAAATGACTTTTCAAAGTCCACGGCTTTCTCGAACCCTGTCCATTCTTTTCCAAACTGGACCAAGGCTTCTCCTCCTTGAAAAAATTCGACTCCCAATTTTATATACTTGACAGAAATTTTCTCTTTACTGTTATCATTCACAATGTTGGTGATGATTCCAATCCAAGGCCAGCAGAAAAGTTCTAGTTGGTCAGTGGGTTGCGGGCCTACCAGAGCGGCCTTGCTAATGTGAGGATCAATATAGCCCAAGTCTAGCTCAATATATTTTGCCAGTGCAAGATGGTTGGCTTTTTGAACGGCACTTCTATGGGCGGCTCCTTTAGCAACACCCGAGGAATGTTGAAACAAATCCTTAAACCCGTATTCCTGTTTTTTCTTTCCAGAACAAAAAGGGCATCTGAGAGTACCATTCCCGTTCATGACATTGTATTTGTTATTTGTGAGGTCTTCATAGGGTTTCGACATGTATTCTTCAATCTCAGAGTCACTAATCGAAGAATCTTCACCTGAACTGGACTCCATTGCCCCTGAAAGATTAAGAAAAGTTGACTGTTTACATTAAATATGTTCTGAAAATAACAGGTACTATTTATGTCTGTTATAGCATTACAGGCTTACAATTTACAGCATTAAGAATTCCCAACTAACAACTCATCTAAAAGCTAAATTGAAGTTTGACTGAATTATGCAATTAGCACATCAAGCATAGAGAAAGCCATTATATGTGTTACGTATCCTCAGGTATCAGAAGTCGGAACTCATAACTTAGGAAGGAAGAATACAAAACAGCACGTATCAACGACTAAAAATAACTACACTAAAGCAAAGACAAAGTCTGGACCGAGCTCAATTCCTTAGAGCTTATTTTGATTGGGGTTTCGGAAGGAAAGGGAGGGGGCACGCAGAGAGGTATACAAAATGTCTTTTGGTTAGCAAATGAGGTACGAGAGGGATATGGAGGGATCCATTTTCCATCCTACCTTTAACCCTAATCAAAATCAAAATTTGGAGGCAAAATGCCATAAACATTCTCCTCCCCTTTCCTCTCGTTCCCTTTACTTACTATCCAAACACACTCTTCAAGTTGAATCAACAGTCGAACATTTCCAAACAACGTGTCCCCGATACTTGAAAGAAGTACCAAAATTCAAAATCAAAATCAAACTCTTGCAAAAATAGCTTGGCTATTCACTTTGTCAAACAATTAAAGATTTATACATCAACATGACATCACTAAGGCTCAAACATGGAGAACAATTGTTTGTAATATAAGTAAGCACCTCATACAATGTATCACTCAAACAAAAATCCTACAAACTAACTAAACAACTTTAATCATATACGAGTGACATGAAAAGTGCTATACTTGGAAGTATTATCTCATAACTTAGCCACAAAAACAAGCTATAACAAGAAAAAGGCAAAGCTTTGAGCGATTATGCCTTGAACCATTGGCGGATTAAGGACGGTCCATCCTAGGACACTATTTTTTTTTGGTGCAAAAGAGGGGACTGGCCCCGATACAATATAAAATCGATCTAGACAGAAACCACACAGGGAATGGCTACTTCCAGAACGTCTTCGCGGAGGATGGATCGAATTCCATCAGGAGGGATGTCAAAAAACATGACCTTTGTATCCGAAAGAACCCCTTCATTTGCTAACCAATCTGCAGCACGGCTAGCTTCACGAAACACATGCTCTATCTTGACCGTCCAATCTTCCAGCTTTATGAGTTCGGTACAACGTTGCACTAAAGGACGGAGACTGATACTGATGAGTTGCTCATGTTGAATGAAGCTAACGCAAGATGAATTATCTATATGCACTATTAATTTTTTAAAACCGAGTTGTCTTGCTCTTTCGATACCCACAACTAATGCTCGCATTTCCATCCAAGGACACTATAATAAGTTAAATTTTAACATTATCCCAGCGTCTCAAAAGTTCGACCAAACCCGAAATCAAAATCACCAACACAAATTGGTACCCAAACCTTTTAGCCTCTTAACTTTGTGAAACACTTATCGATCAAACACCCTAACAACATTACTTGACTAAATAAAGGCAATATAAATAGAGCAAAGAAGCCTCCACTAAAATTTGTTAAAACTTGGACATGCAATATCTTCCATCATAATTATGACACTTTTCAATGAAGTAAATCGTAAAGGTTTAATCTTTGATGATATACACAACAAAAAGACTAAGAATGAGTTACATAAACGAAATTCCTTCACCCAACATGCATAGATCGATTTCATGTTTCATTAACTTGCTTTCATTCCCTTTTTATGCTCAAATAACAACCAACATACAACTATACATGTAATTTAATGTATTTTCTTTCATTACAAGCCAAGCAAACGATATAGCTGTCAACAACCCACAAAAGTTTACATTTTTGCAACCTTTTTATCATTCAGTAATTTTACTGTTAATGCAGTAATTTCATCATCATTTATCAGAAATAAAAAGAAATAACTTGTGATTGAAAGGTTGAGTATATTTACCCAATAGATATGAGTATATCTTCGACAACGGTGCACAACTCAATTTGAAAGTTTTTTGTGAAGAAAGAAATGACAGAAGTTTGAAGAGAGTATGAAATAGTGAAACCTTTTATTTATAATAAAAAGCTAGACCTTTTAATTATGACCCAGCTGGGGTTTCTTCACTACAAGACATTTTATGCTCA
Source organism: Heliosperma pusillum (assembly GCA_022085475.1). Classification (NCBI taxonomy): domain Eukaryota; kingdom Viridiplantae; phylum Streptophyta; class Magnoliopsida; order Caryophyllales; family Caryophyllaceae; genus Heliosperma; species Heliosperma pusillum. Next base: position 8,106 of record JAIUZE010073330.1, on the reverse strand, counting down.
AAATGGTTTATTTTTAGATGTCCTTTCTCATCTTTCGGTACAGAAAACATTCTTCTTATAGTCATTATCTTTCTGGTGCAAGATCAGAATTGTTGCTCCACTTTGTTTCACGGACTGTGTTTGTTTTTACGTTAAAACTGTACAAACAACCTTTCTTTTCAACTTTTTTGATTTCTTTCCTTAAATCAATATTGGCGTATATATAGAGAAACGCAAGTTTTCATTTACGAGCATATCTGTCGCAAGCTCAAATATTACCCGCTTGCGTAGGAGAAGACAAATTATTTGAGATTCTGTATGCTTTTTCTTATATACCTAAGTGGAAACACTTGACCTATTAAAAGCTTGCGATGGATATATTCTTCGTAAGAGAGGCTTATCTGAGAAAAATGACTCTCCTTTTATTTTATTTTCTCTCTCTAAAATATCCTCCCACCTTTCTCTAAAAGCAAGCCCCTAAAGCTCTTTTTGATACCATCACCAACTCCCTTATTCCCATTGTCCCCTTTCTTGGCCTGCTTTGTGGCCGGGGATTTGGCTGTTTTAATGGCCAATCTCCGGCGACCACTCACTTTTCATCGGTAATCAATTTAACCCAGTACATTTCTTATCCCCGGATTAATATTTATCTGTTCTCCAACAACCCCTTTGTCATTAATAATCGGATTCTCAGTGTTTGTTGGTGCATCGTGTATCGTTATCTGGGGCTATCTTTCTCTAGTGCTATTCAGTCTCTGCTTTCGTCGTCCGTCTTAGTCTTCGCCTTCTCTCCATGCAATCGGGGTGGTGTTTCCCTCTCCCCTCGCCCCTATCGCCACTTCCCCTGGGTTGCGGTATGGCCTTATCTTATTTCCCTGAGATTTGGTTTGATGATGGCTTTGTTGTCTACGGGTCGGGTTTTGTATCTTTGGTGTTTGGGCCTGATTTGGCCTCATCCCCTGACCCCTTCCCCCTCCTATTTGGTTCATCACTGTTGGTAGGATATTCTATTTGTTGTTGTCTGGTTATCATCTTCCGCTTTCTTTGCATGCATGTAGTTTTTGAGGGTCGTTTCTGTAAGCAGTAGTCTGAGTTGAGTCTTCCTGAGAGAGTCGTTACTTTTGTTGTAGCTATTGTGAGATTCCCTTGTTAGTGCATGTTGAGTTTGTTGGGTCCTCTCTTGTTGTTGTCTTTAAAGTGGTTGTCGTATTAGGTTAAATTGTTTTCATTCCGGTTGTGAGTTTATGTGTAGCTTTTAGTTGGGTCGGACGCTTGGGCTTGGGAGGGTGGATGTGATGGTTCTCCGTTTTTAAGTTATGTCGTCTTCTTTTCGTTTAATGTTCATGCTGCTATTTTTTAATAACATCCTCCTATATGAGTCTTTCTTTCCGCTCTTTGGATGGTAGTTGTAACTCTTGTATTAAAGTAACTCGAATAAACTCATTTTAGTACTTCTTATGTAGCCGTTTTAAGCACAATAAAGCGGTATTTGGATAGGGTTTTAAATATTAATTGTCACAAATGCCCATTTTTCAAGTATCAACGTAATAATCGAGTTTTGAGCCAAGTTCGAGGGTGAAGACTTGATCCATTGCCGACCATATGTCAAATAACACACCCGAAAATTAGAGGACGAGCCAAAGTATGAAGACGAATGAAAATTAAGAAAGTTGAAGAAATGGGCATCACCATAAGGGTCGATGACGCAACAAGAAGCTGTAATACTTCGTATTCTGAGTACAATGTACTCGGTCGAGTAGAGGTCACTCGGCCGAGTGTGTTATGTACTCATCTGACTAGAGTGTTGATATGTCTAGTTTTTATATGATTTTACTCCCTACTTTAGCTCGATTTTACATGCTTATCATACCTTGTTTAGTATATTTTTAAGCTAATTACGTGTTCGAGGTGCATTGCTCGCTTTTGCTATGTTTTGTAGGAGTCTAAGCATTTAGAGGCTTTTTCCTAGCACATTAGAAAGCACCAAAGTCCAACAAGGCAATGGAAGCAAGATGGACCATGGAAGGTTAGAATGGAGAATGACAAGCCAAGCATGAAGATTTGTGAAATGGATTGAAATGCAAATGAGAAACCAAAAATGAAGCCCAAAGCAAGGAGCCCACAACTCAAACATAGGATGCTTCTTTGGATGCTCAAGGAATCCCAAAACTATGCAATTATCTGGAAAATTAAGGTGTTTAAAGGCATAGCTTAGGATTCATTAAGTATTAAATGGAGCAATTAAGCAAATATAGCCGGGTTACTTAAACCTCGATCGGGGTTCCCATTCCCCGATCGGGGTTTGGTCTCTGTGAAATTTTACGTTTCAAGTCCCTCTCCCTATATAAAGGAGAGGGACCTCGACACTTAGGGGCATCTTTTCACACATCTTACACATCATTTTCTCATATCTTTTCATCATATTTGCCTTAACTTAAGCACACAAGTTTTCCTTAGTTTCATAATTAGTTAAACATTTAGTTAACTTTGTTCAAACACTTGGTTACATTTCAAAGTTGTAATTCAAATCTTTCCATTCAAGCATTTGGGTTATTCGTTCTTCATTTCCGAGTTATATTTCTCTATTACGGTAATCCTAATTCTAGTTTTATGTTAGTATTCACTTCCATCATTTACCTTACAAATCATTTAGTTAATCGTAACATTAGTTTGTCATAGTTTCATTGTTATCTACATTAGAATTGTTAGTTTTCATTCACTTAGTCTAGCTCATTTTATTAACAAGTTGTTTTCCTTTATAACTTTATATTCATCATGCTTATTATATCAAATATTATTAGTCTAATTATCAACATGAGTGAGTAGTTTCATTTGTCTAAGGATTAAGGAAGCCATGCATTATTAGTAACTTGTAAATGTTAAAATAAAGATGAACTAATATTGATAAATTGTTTCTATCACATGCTTGTATTGTTTTGTTAATCTTTGTTATTTGGCCAATCACATTGATTAAATTTGTTAATTCATTCTATAAGTCGAGAGGCACGGAATCGGATTAGACGAAGCATGTATAGTAGGACAACTCTAGTTATAACCAAAGTTCTCTAGAACTCGACCTAAGGTTGACACTAATATCGAGAGATGGGTGTCTTTAACTTAAACAATTAACAATGTTAAGAATTCCAATGTTTAACATGAGCATTAACGTAATTGCATGAGTGACCCGACTCCCCTAGACTATTTTAATATTATTGAATGTACATCATATTTTGCTAAACATCAAACCAAACCAAATCATTAAACCGACATTGATAGTAGTCTTTTCATAGAAATTTCATAACGAAATTCCTGTCTCCTTGTTTTCGACCCCTCGTACTACATTAATTTGTGTGTAGGGAAATTTATCCTTGCATAGGTGTGCGTTATATCCTATCAAGTGTATTCGGCCGAGTAGCGTGCGTGTGTCAGTTAGGCAGCCTTCTGCCTAGTTGGCACTTGGCCGAGTGTTAGTGCACTCGACCGATTGTATACTCAACCGAGTGCTTCTTGCACTCAACCGAGTGTGGTGTACTCGACCGATTGCTTCTTGCACTCGACCGGGTACACCGGTCTGCGGGATTATTTTGGACAGTTTGATTAAAGATTATTAAGAGGTTTTAAAACATAATTTCACCAATTTACGTTTCATAATCAAACCCTAATATTCTAAACTCTCTCAAAAGATCTCAAGCATCCTTAATCGTTCCAAGCCGGATCAAATTACTTCTTGTTTGAAACCTTAATTAATGATTATATGATTATTGTTATTTACTATGCATTGAAACCCTAATTGAATTGGGGGGAAAATGAAGAAAGGTTAGTATTGATTATGTTAATTGCATGTTTAGGGAGAGACTTCGTAGAAGAAGATTTCTAGTGATTGCTTGATTATGATTTGCTGCGGATTTGCAAATGGTAGGTTTCCTACTCAATATTTTATATGTTAATCTTTGTCATGAGATGTATTACTTGTTGATGATGATATTGGTTACTATTGTGATGATGATGATGGTTATAATTGTGATGATGATGGTGTTCGGGTTGGAGTTTGGAGTTATGTTACTTGGTTACTATTTGGTGGTCCGCTGGGAGACGGACCACACCCCAAGTTATCCTCTCGTAGCTCTTTTGCTGCGAGGGGGATGTTGTTCCGGCAATCTCACTGTGGTGAGATGGAATTTCGATGTCCAGCGCTGCCGTCTGAAATCAATAGGTGGTTTGCAGGTCAGGGTGGTAGCCTTATGCTGCTGAGGTGACCGCTGCGGTGGCCTTCTGGTTTCTGTTACTTCGAAGTTTACTTTGTTGTCTTGTACATTTATCGACTTATAGAGTACTGGCCCCGTTTGTATTTTCTAAAACTGCTGTGATCCATTGGGGAATGGTGAGCAGGTGATCAACACGTAATTCGACGAGCTTGCATTGGAGAGTTGATCGGATCGCCGCTGTTGAGTCTTAGCTTCCGCTTTTATTTAGTGTCATAGACTTTTATATTATTACCTTTACTTTATCAATTGTATTATGGTTTAGGACGGTATGACGTCTGGATTTGGTTTGATGTAATCTTGAGTTAAACTATTGATTTAATAAATTATTGTTCTTTTATGGTTTTTTTTTATATGTACTACCTCGAGAAACCGAAATGGTAGCATTCTGATGTAATAAGGAGGTCTTCTAAGGCTATTTGGTATATGAGGGTGTTACAAAGTGGTATCTAAGCGACAATTTTTGAACCTAAAACCAATGAACCCAGTGAACTTAGGAATGTCTAATAAATGAAACCATGTAGGAGGTTTAGGGAGCTACCGTAAGGGTTTGGGTGTTGCTAAAATTTTTAAATGCTGAATTTTGTGACTCGACCGAGTGTATAGTGACACTCGACCGAATGCCGTGAACTCAACTGAGTGACCTTTTGGACTCAATAGAGTAAAATACCATGTGTATTTAGGGAGATACTGTTTTTGGATGACTCGACCGAGTGTGCATCGACACTCGACCGAGTGGGAGGGACTCGACCGAGTAAAATTTCCAGTATATTTTGGGTGGATTATGTGTTTAATCTACTCGACCGAGTACATGTAGTACTCGATCGAGTGACTCTGACTCGAGCGACTGGCTTGATGCACTCGACCAAGTGTGTTTGTGACAGCACCGTAGTCCATTTTCAACCGTAGGCTTGTAGGTTTGCATTTCTTATTGAAGATACCATGCCTGAAACAAGAGCTAGTGCGTCAACGGGAACCCATGAGTTCAATGCTGAAGAAGTAGCCAGATTAGTTGAGCAGAATGCAGCGCTTACCGAGGCCCTAAAGAATATGGGGAAGGACCGAGCAGTGGTAGTTGATGCTACTACCATAAGCACAGCTATTGCCCGTCACCGACCCAATATGTATGAGGGTACGAGTGCAGCCCATCTGTTAGATGACTGGCACCGAGAGATGGAGAGAATATTTGAGGTCGTCAATTGTCCTGAGACTCTATGTGTTAATATCAATGAGAATGGGGAGAAGCTATACTGTGGGGAGAATTATTCAAGGCTGAAATAAGGACCGAGTTTATTCCTGAGCATGTGAGAAGGAAGCTGAGGGCTGAGTTCGATTCATTCCGCATGACTGAGGAGATGACCGTGATAGTTTACTACAACAAGTTCACGGAGTTGGCAAGCTATGCTAATGATATGCATTGGAGTCAAAAGGCATTATCCGAGAAGTTTCTGAAGGGATTATTCTTTAGGGTCATGAACAAGCTACCTGTGGGAGTAGCTCGTGACCTTAATGAAGCTTATGAAAAGGTGGGGCATGTAGAGCGGTTTGCGAAGATGACCAAGAAGGCTAAGGGTTCTATGGATAACAAGAGGAAGGTAACTAGTGAGGGTGGAGGTAACTCTACCTACAAGAAGGGTAACGTGGTTACCGGTACTTTTCTTGTCAATCCATCTTCGGGCGGGGGCAGAGGGTATCTGTAACAACCCGAAAAGTACCCTATTTTTCTAGTAAAAATATTTACTAACACTTTTCAGTAGAACTTAAGTTTTTAAAATAGAAATTTTTGTTCAGAGTCGTATTTTGAAATTCCGCGTTCGTATTTGGAATTTCTGAGAGATTTCATGAAAAGACCGTTTTTAGTCATCTTTGACTTTTCTTGACTTTTAAGTCGTCTTTGACTTTTTCTTGACTTTTTAAAGTCGTCATTGACTTTTCTTGACTTTTAAGTCGTCATAAACTTTTCTTGACTTTTAAGTCATCTTTGACTTTTCTTGACTTTTAAGTCGACTTTGACTTTCGTTGACTTTTCCCGACTCGCCTTGTAAGTTTGAAGACCGAAATTTTATTAAAAAAAATAATATTTTTAATTTATTTTTATTAAGATTTATTATGATTTATCATAATTTAATATAATTATTTTGAATTTATTCGGAATTTAAAGAATAACTTTTACGGTTTTTAACCGAACATCATTTAACTATTTTCCGAGTCATCGTAAAGCGCGAAACGAAACCGAAACTCAACTTTGGCATGAGTCACACGCCCATGTCATCGTTTTCCACTCACATTAGATATTTTAATTCTTTTGATTAAACTAATAGGAATATCTTAGATATTTTCAGCTTTATCGATCCGTCAACGGAAATGACGCAAATCGTTTACAAAACTGACCCGACAGTCACCATATCACACGGCTCCTTTGCTCTCTTTGACCTTGATATTTTCTTTATTCTCATTACAATAACATAATATCTTGATATTTAATTCAATTAACTTAATATCAAATTAATTACGGTAATATAATTATTATACCGGGTCAATTCCATAACAACAATTTCAAAACCCAACTCACTATTTTGCTCTATATTTACACGGCTCCTCACCCCACTTTGCTCACAAACAACTTTTCATTTTTCAACAAATCAAATTAAGATCAAAATATCACTTTCTTTAATCGTTCTTGAGCGTTCTTCGCGTTCTTCATCCGTTCTTCATCGTTCTTGAGCAAAACCTTCATAAAACCTTCATTTCTTAATTAAATCCGTCCTAACTTATATTTCTAGGATCTCCTCTTCGCTCCCCATCTTCAAGTACGGTTTTATTTTCAATTCCGACAAAATCGTTTTCAACACTTTAATTATGGAAAATCATATTTTTATTCTAATAAGGTTTTCTTTGTTATTTCTTATAGGGGAAGATTTTGAAGACGAGTTTGGAGACTCGTATATTTTGGGTGAAGATTAGTAAGAGGGTTTCTTAGTTTATACTTCTTATTTTGGTGCTAATTGGTCTTGCTAGCTAAGGTAACAATTCCGTTTTACTCGACGAATTGATGTCACATAGTCTTTAGCTTTTGTTTTCTTTAGTTTTTGGTTCATCTTTAGTTTTGTTCATGTTATGGTTATTTATGATTTTTAATTAGTAACACGATAAGTTGTTAATTTTATTATGTTGTATGAATTTATAAACAAATTAGTGTTCTTGACATATTTTTATGATTTCTTCATAATCATGATTTTTGTATGATTGATGGTTGAATTGGATGTTTAAAATTGGATGTTGTTGATTAAAATCATGTTGGAAATAATTGGGGTGGTTGATGCATGGTGGCCGAATTGGAAGGCTGAAAACCGGACCCAAACCAGGCCGGTTCAGGCCGGTTCAGGCCCGCTCCAGGCCGGTCTGGGCTGGTTCATGGTGGGTCCGGGTTTTGGTCTTTGGGTTGTGTCGATGTTTGATTGTTTAATGGTTGTTTTGACGGGTTTTAAATATGTTAAAGCATGCGGGAAATATTAGGAAACGGTTTTAGGAAAGTTGTAAAAATCAGCCCAAATCAGCCCAAACAGGCCGTGGGCCCATTCAGGCCCATGTGGGGTCCGTCCCAACTCAGCCCGTGGGTCCCACTTTGGGACTTGTGACGGTTTTTGAGTTATCGTCATTTTATTCGTGTTTTGTAATATTTAGCAAGTGGGAAATTTTAATAAGTAAATTATTTAATTAAAAGTATTTTTCATAAAATTATTATTTCTCACATGTTAGAAATTATAAGACGAGACCGTAGTTTAATTTGATATCCTTTAAGTCAAGCGGGTGGTTGTACGATTTAATAATTCACATGTTAGAAATAGAATGAAATAACATGAAA